>JAOTAX010037460.1:0-11084 GCA_025629825.1 Erythroxylum guanchezii
TTTATTATAATTCAAATTTATTATTATTATACATTTTGAACTTATTTATTATCGTTATTATTCTTTGTTGTTGTTGTTGTTATTATTATTATTATTATTATTATTATTCGATCTTAGTGGAAAATGGTTATTATTATTATTTGTTGACTTTTTAACTAATGTAAATCATTCGTAATCAAAATTGTCAATGAATTATATATTTCTAATTATATTAAGGACCAGGGGCATTTTCGTCATTGGCATAATTTTTCTGTTTTGCCCACTGCAACCAAACACATTCTGTCCTCGAGACGGAGATAGTTATTTCTGTTCTATCCACCACAACTAAACACCTTACTGTCTCCAATTTTTATTCCGTTCCGTCTCCAAATTTTTGTTTCGTTCCGTCTCCAACCACTGGAGACAGCAACCATACGCAGCGTAAAGGTTCCGTTAATACGTGGTTAGCGATCAAGAATCGACTAAGAATTTAATGTCACTGATTCTCACCCACATATAAAACTTGTCTACTTTGTCATTCAGCATAGGAGGACAGGAATCACTTGTTTTTTGTCTGCAAATACTCCAAAGTTGTGTTTTTATGCATGTTAGACTTTTTTGTCCTTAGGGACAATTTTGTCCTTTTTCTCATAGAGTTGGACAACATTAATTGTATTTTTGGTTTTTAAATAAATTATCAGTTAAGTTACGCAATTTGATCCAAATAAAGATAATAAAGTGACCTAATAAATGATCTAGATTAATGGGTCGAAGTTCAGGTAGAAAATGGATACCTTTTAGTGTGGACCTGGTCCATATCGGCCTTGTAATGGGAAAGCCCGATATAGAAGTTATAATAAAGGTTAAGGTCTCCCACAGTTGCTCATATCAATCGTAAGCATAAGGAATCCCTGACCCATTAGGGGAGCTTACATTTTGAGAAAACTGTAAAAAGACTTAGCCCGTGTCTCAGTGAGCACTTTCCGTAAAGGTCTTGGGAGATTCGGAGACTTTTGAAACACAGAATCGGCATCAGAATCAGAGATGGAACTGAAATTCAGGTATTCCGCATTACCTTCATTTTTAATCTTTTCATGTAGACCTGGATATGTAATAAGGCTTATACCGTATTACATATGGTATCAGAGCGGTTACATGATCGGATCGTCGAAAACGAAGATTTTTCGAGTTTTCATCTCATTTTGTTTTCCTTAGTTTTTGATTTGTTTTTCAATTTTTTTACGTATATAATTACGTAAAAGTGGTATACATAAGGTTAGCTAAGAAAAACGGGTTGAACTAAGCCCCGGGACGTCGAAAATTGCCTCCGACGTCGAAGGAGTGAGTAGTCATTGGGTGCGAGTAATGTATGCACCCGACTGTGCTACAGTAGCACGCGGGGCGTGGGTATGGTTGGCACGTGTGTTGCGCGCGTTAATCACGATGCGCCATGTCGCTCCAACTAGCGACAAACGCATGTCGCGCATGCATGTCTCGACAAGCGTGGGATGTCGGGCACATGTTGCCCATGCGCCAATCCAGATCATCCACGTGACACCGACGAATGTGAGACACGTGGCGGTGCGCGTGCATCCTGCACGTGACGCGCATGCGCTAGATGCATTTGGTGCGTCTCAGCGTCAGTGCATGACGCACACGCGCGGACCCCCGCAACGCACACTGATGTGGCGGTCGACGTTAGTGGCTGACGTCTACAGTAACTTTAAAAAAAATTTAAAAGTTTTTTTTCCATTTTCTGGATTTATTACATTTGTAATAAATTAAAGTTTAGCTCTAGGAAAAGGAATTAAAGTATTCTGGATAAGATTTTGAATAAATTTTTATGCTTCGGACATCGTATGAGAGAGATATATGAGGTTCTTGTGTCTCGGGTCTCATGTTCAGTGTTCGGGTTTGCATGATAGTCGTTCAGAAAAGGAATTGAGACATTCTAAAGCCATTTTTTAGTGAATTTTCATACAATGAACTTACCATAAGGAAGATACATAAGGTTCTTATGTTTCGGGAGGACGGTTCAGTATCCGATAACGCACAATAGTCACTTTACTGAGATTTTTTTTACGAAAGTCTCAAATGAAGTTTTCAGAGAATGTTTTCAGCACAAATGTGTGACAATGAGACTAAGCATTTGGAATTTTGTGTTTATTGATGTTACATTGTCACATACCATATGCCCATAAAGAATGTGGGGATAACATAAAGATATATCCCTTATCTTTGCGGACTTTTTGAGTACTGATGAGAATGTAGACATCAAAGTGACCTTTCAAATTAGTATTTTGAATTGTTCTGCTTGCATGTTAGGGGATGCCTCTGATTTTATGTTTGGTTATTCTGCCCAAAGGTGTTGGCCTTACATAACATTTTAAGATTTGCTTAAAGGCATTAGATGGAGGAAAGTCATTGTTTGAATGATCTATTCGCCCAAAGGTGGTAGTGTCATGAAAATTGATGGTTTGTACTCTGATCGCTTGTATGTGTGAAGGTCTAATTGCATATAATATGTATTCAGCCCAAAGGTGTTTCATAATATGTGTGATCAGATTTTCAGTAAAGATACTATTCGATCGCTTTAGTATCACTGTTATCCTACATTTGCGCTGATTTAAAGATAATCATCTTGAAGTCACTTTTTCAATCAACAAAATCAGTGTCACCATTGAAACCCTTGTCGGTTTCAATACAAAGAATAGGACGAAGGATGTACTGAAAGCTAATAAAGATAGCTGTGGTTAATATGACCATAAGGATGGATAAGCCATCTCCACCTACATCCATGAGCTTGACAGCTCATAAAGCAACCTAAAAATCCTAGGATCGGTCTAACAGATTATATCTGACAACCATTAAGAAATCCATTCCTTACCATCTGCGAAGTGGACTTCCGGACACATACATAGCAAAGGAGTTTCTTGATAATGTCTCCCATAGGTACACAGTTTCATCTGTTGTTGAGACAAAAGCATTGATGAAAGTATTATTCTCCATAAAGTATACAGGGGAAAAGGGGAGTAATGGAGTACATATTGAGAATAATTCATTTTCACAGTAAATTGAAGATGTTGGGACTTCAATGCTTTGATAGCCCATTATGTTGTTGAGGAGGAGATAATCAAGTTTGCTACTCCTACAACCCTTGCAGCTGCTTAAGGGAAGACAAAGATGAAGGCCACTAAGTTCGAAGGTAGAAAATCAAAATCTTCTCCACATACTGATGTTGATCAAACCAGTTTTGGTGAAGGTCTTGGGGACATAAAGAAACCAGTAGTATGAGGTTGAAAAAGAAAAGACTGAGACCGTCATGTTACTCTTTGGCTTGTCAATTTATGAATCTAATTTGAAATAGTCGCATTAAGTACTAGGTGGCTATTTAGTGGAACATCTAATCAAGGTGCTTCTGCGATGCAGTGGTTCATATCCAGGATAAAGCTAAATGAAGTAAAGGAGAAACTGATTGTTCACAGCAATAAAAAAGTGGTAGTAGTATGTACTGAACCTTATGGTAAGGTTTATTTGGTTTTTACACGACACATCTTATATGTGATCTTTTGATCAATTTTGGACAAAGAAGGTTGATGTTTTGCATTTAATACTTCTATTGTACAGTTGTTGTTTAAAGCAAAACATAATGGTATAACTTTCTTATCATATGGTTTGTATAGAATGTGTCTTACCCTGAATTAGATAAATGCTTCTTCGTATCTTGCTAAACAAGTTATGAAGGACTCTGATGAATAAGAAGTCATACATAGTGTGGCATAAAGGTTTAAGCCACATTTCCAGAGCTAGGGTTGAGAGGTTGATCAAGGAAAACATTCCTCAATTCTAGATTATGATGATCTGGGAACATATGCTGACTGCAGCAGGGGTAAGTTGACTAACAAGGATACTGAGGTCAACTCATGCTTCTGACTTGTTAAGTCCAATACATAAAGATATCGGTATACCTTATACAATTGCATTGTGCAATTGTAAATGTATTCTGAAATTTCTTGATGATCATTCCCATTACAGTTATGTGTTCTTACTTAAAGACTGAAGGTTGAGAACCAATTGGGAAAGTTCCAAGATAGTTAGAGTTGACTGTGGAAGAGAATATCATGGCAAACATGATGTTTTAGGGCTTTAAAAGGTTCGTTTGTCAGATATTTGAAATGAGTTGGAATAGTGACTTAGTTCATTATGCCAAGTAGTTCTGAGCAAAATGGTGTGTTGCCAAAAGGCATAACGACACCTTAAAGGACTTGAAGAAGTCGATGCAGAGTAAGAGTAGTCTACCTAATTATCTAAAAGTTAAAAACTCGGCCTTGCACACATTTATGTACGGGGGCTGCCCTACTGAGGTAGGATAATCCTTATAAAGAAAGATTGCATGCTCGTTCCCCTCATTGCTATTTAGTAAAATATCTCAACCACTTTAGGGCTACAAATTTTACTGTAGAGGAGGGGCTAGCATAGTGGAATCACAGATGGCTAAGTTTTTGGAATACCATGTCTATGTTGATGGTGGGTCCTTTGACCGTTTGGATGATAATAGGGCGGATACTACAGTTTTCACGTACCTGCTACTCATACAGTTAGATCCGGTGGATCTAGATCGTTGTACTGAGCCTGTACAGGAACAGGAACCCATACCTGTAGACACAATGGTTCCTACGGGTGCAAAATCTAATATAGTTAAGTAAATCCACTAAAATAAGATGACCTGTTATCCCATCTAATTACATAGTCTTTCAGGTGTACAGGACTATAATATTAGACATGTTACGGATCCAGTTACTTATACGGAAGTTATTTCTGGACCTAATGCGGATGTGTGGTGGGATGCGATGAATGACAAGATGCAAGCCATGAAGTATAGTAAGGTCTGGGAGCTAGTTGATTTGCATCAAGAACTACAAACTCGTCAGTTGTAAATGAAGTTTTTGGTCCTAAAGGAATTCAGGATAAAGTTTAGCGGTTTATGGGCTCACTCAGTTGCCTGATGGTTCACTCAGGAAAAAGGTTGATTTTGTGTTACCTTTTCTCTCGTATCCTCGTAGGATAAATTTTAAGTGATTAAGGCAATTGTAGCTCATAATGATCTAGAGTTACATCAGATGGCTGTCAAAATCTCTTTCCTGAATAAAGACCTTTTATGAAGTGGTCTATATGGTGCAATCTGTAGGGTCTTAGGATCTAGAAAGTACTGACATAGTTTGCGAGTTATGCAGATCAATATATAGTTTACAATAAACCTGCTAAAAAGTGATACCTTGCATTTGGAGAGGTTGTGGCCTCTTCTGACTTCTTGGAAAATAAAGTTAGAAAGATGCCTCTACTATGAGGTTAAAGGGAGCAAAGTTATCTTCCTATTATTGCATGTGGAAGATATATTGCTCACGTCAAATTACTTGACCATGTTAAATGAGGTTAAGCAATTTTTGGTCAAGAACTTTGACATAAAGAACCTTAGTATAGCATCTTTTGTCCTAGGTATTCAGATTCACTGGGACAGATCTCAACACTTATCAAACGTCTCATAGAATGCATACATTGAGTATATGTTACAAAGGTTTAATATAGTTAATAGTAAACCTATTGTAGCACCTGTTTCTCAAAGTGAGAGATAATCTTTGATATAGTATACGAAGAATAAAGTAAAGAGAGAGGTTATGAGGAATGTTCCGTATTCCAGTACGAAGGATAGCCTGATGTATGCTCGGCTATGTACTAGGTAGGACATTGCATTCACTGTTTGACTGCTTGGTCAATATTTGGTTAATCCGGTTGTAGACCACTGGAATGCAGTCTAGCGAGCATTGAGATACTGAAGCGAATTAAGGATTATATGTTGACATATAGAAAAGTCAACAGACTAAACCTCGTAAGGAATTCAGATTCAAATTTCAACTATGTGTCCGGATGATTGAAAGTCCACTTAAGATTACAGTTTCAAGTTTGCAGATGGTACATAGTCGTAGAAGTGTGTCAAGAAGACACGGGTAATTTCCTTGACTATGCATGCAGAGTGCATGCTATGGGGCTACTTCACATACAGTTTAGCTCAGAAACTTAATTTTTGAGTGGACTGTGGTTGATTCAGTGGCTAGCCTTATTTGGTTGTACTGTGATAATCTTCTTGAGAATATCACAGGGTCTTACCATTTAAAGGTCAATTATTTGGCATAAAGGTGTTGATACAAAAAGGTGACTTTAAGGTTTGGAGCATTTAAAGACTAAGGAACTGTAAGTCGATCCTTTAACTGAAGGACTTCACCCACTTGTGTTTGTGATACAAGTATATAGTATGGGTGTTTTGACATCTTTAAACACTATTAGTTAAGGGATCGTTATGTTTGCTCCATATACATTTGTACATTTTGATGTATTATGATAGTATGATGGTTCGTCGATAAAGATGATCATCGTTTATCCTCAATAATACGTACTGTCATACATTGTCATAATACATATAAAAATCTTAAGATTTGTGTCGATCTTAAGCATTTGAAGGTCATTGGGCATATATACAGATTGACCTTGTGCCTATATCATTTAGACACATACAGTTTTAGTATAGATATCTATAAAGTTTGACATGACATAGGGGGTATAAGTTTTTAATCCCATAAAGGTTCTCTAATGTAGTTTAGCATTCAGTTGGAGAACATAAAGGTTTTCTCTAATGTTGTTTAGCATTCGGTGAGAGAAAACAAGATTTTTCTAATGCAGTTTAGCATCTGTGGTTTAGCATAAAGTTAGAGAAATCGAGACCTACAAATGAAGATGATACAATTTAGATCATAAAGGTATCATCGTAGTTTGCCATATTCCATTTTCCCATTCATGTTAGTGAGGTATTAGGTATTCGTGATTGTATTAGATCTGTGTCACAAATGACACATGCATCTGATACTTTTTAGTATCGAAAGCCTTACAGGACAGAATGATAGACTTTCATTATCTTTGGATCAAATGCTTTGTTTTTAAAATTTTAGTCGACTACTTCAGTAGCGTGGCTTAACTGAGTTTTTAAACTATTTTTAAACTAGAGTTAAACTGCAATTAATGGTTATCTAAAGGGGAGATTGTTAGACTTTTTTATCCTTAGGGACAATTTTGTCCTTTTCCCATAAAGTTGGACAACATTAATTGCATTTTTGGTTTTTATATAAATTATCGGTTAAGTTGCGCAATTTGATATGGATAAAGATAATAAAGTGACCCAATAAATGATCTAGATTAATAGGTCGAAGTCTGGGTAAAAAATGGATCCCTCTTAGTGTGAACCTGGTCCATATTGGCCTTGCGATAGGGAAGCCCAATATGGAAGCTATATAAAAGTTAAGGTCTCCTGTAGTTGTTCATATCAATAGTAAGTATAAGAAATCCCTGACCTGTTAGGGGAGTTTACATATTGAGAAAATTGCAGAAAGACCTAGCCTGTGTCTCGATGAGCACTTTCCGTAAAGGTCCCGGCAGATTTGGAGACGTTTGGAGCTCAAAATCGGCATCAAAATGAGAGATGGAACCAAAATCTAGGTATTCCACATTACCTTCATTTTTAATCCTTTCATGTAGATCCGGGATACATAATAAGGCTTATACTATGTATTACAACGCATGCTAGAAGCTGCAGATTTAACTATGAATGGGAGAACACTTTGAATTGGGTGATCCACCAATACCATGACAATGCTATTCTTCCCAAAGTAGCATTCATCACTACTATATACATGTTAAGGAAGGAACGAAATAATAGAATGTATAAACTAATTGAAGAAGACAAGCACAAGTTGGCAAATAAATCGTCAACTAGATCCAGGCTGTAATCATTGCCAAATGAGCTGATCTCCAGTTACCTCCCATCTGTTATCAAATATGATGTGTTGTAGCGTAGACAGGGCCTAATTTGTGTAAGCATTTCTACTGTAATCCCAGTGAGTTAGAATAGAGATCTTTGTGGCTTTTTGAAACTTTGCAATATTGTAATCTTGTCATAGCTTTTGATACAGAATAATATTCATTTTACAAAAATATCGAGTAATTATCCAATACTGAAGTGGTTTTCTCCACTTTTACATGTATTTAATTTTATACTAATAAGACCTTCCGAGTCAT
This sequence comes from Erythroxylum guanchezii, assembly GCA_025629825.1. NCBI lineage: Eukaryota > Viridiplantae > Streptophyta > Magnoliopsida > Malpighiales > Erythroxylaceae > Erythroxylum > Erythroxylum guanchezii. The sequence continues at coordinate 8,104 of JAOTAX010037460.1, forward strand.
GCTCCCATAAGGGAGAGGGAGAGATGCCATTGGACCACAAGGCAAACTGGTACAAGATTTAGTTACTGTTTCATATAGCTTTTACATTTAGGATAAAGTTCATTATGTTGTAATAAAAATTGTCTCATTTGTATTTAATTTATTTTAAGATACAGTGTGTTAAAAGAGTTTTAGTCTGAAATGAGAAATTGGTGCTTTTGAATAGAGGAGGAGAATTATAGAACTTTGCAATAACTAAAATATTATTTAACAATTGGATTACTTACTGTCAAAAAAAAAAAACAATTGGATTACTTATTTCTCACATTTTTATTATTTTATTAAAATTTATATATCTACATCCATATAAATTGAATATATTTCATTATCCTTCTATGCATTTAACAACTAATTGAAAGATATTTGTACATTATTAAATAGGTGATTAGAAGTTATTAAGTGAAAATCTACATAACCTAATTTTTGAACATTCTATTTAATTTTTTTATCTTAATATGAGTTTGTTTAATTTATAAAAATATACTAGAATAAAATTTAGACTTAATTATTAAATAAAATTACATTGAAATGTTTACATTAAATAAATAAAATAACACATTTTGTTGAAAATCTTTTAAAATGACATAAACTTAAATATGTTTATATAATAAAACACTATTTCACTAATCTTCTAAAATTTTGAAGAATGTACAGAAAGCTCAAAATCATTGCTGGATTAAGTGAGGTTCTAACTTATAGTTTTGATGATAGCAAAACATATTATTACTAATATTTTTATCTTTGGTGATATTAATAAATTGATATGTAAAAGATCTAGTTCAATAAAAGGAATAAAGTGAATAAAAGAGTCAAGTGAATAAATTGAACAATTAAAGGATAAAGAAAATGTGTAAAATGGAATCCACATGCAAATTAAGAGAGATTTAAGGGAATTCAAATAAATAATCAAAAAAACAAAAATTAACCAAGCATATTAATATTTAATGGAATCATTATAATCCTTCTTATTACTTTATCCTGGATATTTCAATAAGTTGGAGACTTAAATCTTGCATGATCATTTACATAGATGTCATAATATATAAATCCTTATAATCAAGAAATTTTATTTTGATCTTTTAGAAAAAAAAAATCAACAAACAAACTTTTGAGAAACTTTTGGAATGATTTTAGATTAAGTTTATCACCATAGTTTGTTTTTATCTTTGAAAAAACTTAAAAAGTTTGAAAAACTTATAGGCACATTGATTTATCAATATATTCAATGGTCAATTAATATATGATTTTTGGATACATTGGTAAGTTAGTAGTTGACTAATATGGTTTGATAATATATATCATGAATTTGTAACTATATTGGTTGACCAATATTTCACATTAGTCAATATGAAAGGACAGCCGATCAATAGTCAACCAATGTTATTGTTAATGGTCATTGTAATGGTTTTTAATTATCATGTAGAAATTTGTCAAAATGATTTATTAAAATAGACAATTCATTTAATAAATTAAATTACATTTTAATGTGTTAATAAAATGCTTAATCATGAAATAAGTATGATTAGATATCACATGAAGAAAACAGAAATATAACTCATTGCATTGTTAGTCAAATAATTACAATATAATGTAAACATAATGTATTAAAATATGAATTTAATTTTGTAAAAGAATAATACTATAAATGTTAATTATCTTAATAGCACCTTTACAAATTATTTTACAGGAAGATTCTTCATATAATTAGTGAAAGATTGTGTTATATACAATAGTCAAAACACTTTCAACATGTTGCAGAAACTAAAGTATAAGTCCATATAAAAGGATGTTTAATTGGGTACGACATGTGCCCTAATAATTACTCCACATAGAAATTACAAACTGATCTTATATGTGCCATTATTGGCTCTTAGTAAAGTTGTATATATTATCAACAAACATTTTGATGACCATTTGGGTTCTATAGGATATGTTAATATGGCTTCCCTAGTTTCAAAGAGAAGTGTTTTTTACTTTATTCCTATTTTCATTGTAATTTGTCCAACTTCACTTCCTGCACTTACCTTAGAGTAAAACTTTTATCTCTATACTTTTTGGCCCCCTTTGGTTGGCGGGAAAGTAAATTGAATTTGGAATATGATTACTCGAATAATAAATCTATGGAAAGTAAAGATATTAACATGTTTGGATACTTATAAAAATTCTAATAGGAAAGTTGGGTGAATTCTCATTATAGTGTTTGGTATGCAACAGTATTTTACGAAATGTAACTTAATTTTGACTAGTGTTTTCAATTATATCCCTACAAATTGAATAAAAAATGAAATCGTTAAATAAGGAAAAATATAAACCTAAAAATTGTCGATTGAAACTTCTGAGCAAAAATATTCAAAATCCTACTAACAAGAGAACAATAAGAATAGTTGAGGACAATATTATGAATACCGGTACATACCAGACCAAAACCAGTACAAAATAAAGAGTAGGTCATATCGGATTTAAATACCGGTCTGTATCGACCCTGGCCGATATCGGTTGGTATTCAAAATACCGACCGACACTGGAAATTTTAAAAAATAAGGGAATTTTTTTTGCAAAATTTTCCTCCCTCCCTCTTATCTCTCATTCACTCCTTTTTTTTCAAATTTTTTTAATTAGTTATTTTATTTATTTCAACTTTTAAAATTATTGTGAATTTTTAATTTTTGTGTTTTAAAACAATAATAAATGTTTTTATTACTAATAATAATTATAAATTAAATAAAGCTTAAAATAAATTATTTTTATTTAAATTTATTTAAATATTTTATATAATATTTATTAATAAAATATTAATAAAATATTTTATTTTCTAAAATAAATAATTTAAAAATTATTATTTATGAACTAATATTTAATTTATATTTTTTAATTATTAAATCAAAAATTATTTGAAATTTATATATTTTAAAAATATATTTTAAATTTAATTATATTTATTA
>JAOTAX010037477.1:0-11083 GCA_025629825.1 Erythroxylum guanchezii
AAAAACTCAGTCCGATAAATTTTTCAAATCAAATTTCCACAGTAATCACAATAAAATGCCGTTTAGGCCCAATATCGAGAAATAATCATGAATGCATGTACAGTTATTTCATGTGCACAAATTCACTATTTGTACATATCAGTATGCATGACATTTTCCAATTAGTTCTAATCACTCTCGACCTTTGCCAAATTACGATTTTACCCTTCCCGTCGGAGGTGGGATGTTACACAAAAAATACATATGCCTTATGGTGGGAGTGACACTTAGATGGTGATGAAGCAAGTTTCTGCTATAAGCATTTTTTGTTTTGTTCCTTCTTCAGTTTACTTACTTCTCTCCACCGAAACTCCCATTTTCTCTCTAACTTCTAGAATTTTTGCTGGACTTTGGATTGTCATCACTTGAATTTGGTAAGCTACTAAATCTAGAAAAAGATTCTACTAATTTTCTGTACTATTGTTATGTTAAGGCTGAAAGTTGCATATTAACTTAGGTATGTGCTGGTTGTTTGGAAGCTTGGTTTAGTTGGATTCTTGGAGTTGAATTTGAAGTTTAGTGAGGTAAGGGAATTATAAACTTGGTATCCTATTATAACATGTATTGTTTGATGTTTGAAGTGGAGAAAATGTGTACTGGATTAAGAAAGAATTAAGGTTAGAAATTTGATACATGCTGGATACTGGTTAGAAAGAGTAGCTCCACTGGAAAGGAATTGGTATTTTAGCCATATCTTGATCTGTAGGTATCCAAATAGGATGATTTTAAATTAATATTAAACTGGATACATATATCTACAACTTTTATGAAGGAATCAAATTTGATTTCTGTCATTAAGAGTTTCAAATTTTGGCTTGAAGTTGAGCTTCTAGATTCTGTCACTGTTTAAGAACATTATGTAGTATGTTAGGTATACCTTTCAAAATACTGAACCAAATTGCATAACATTAGTGTCATTAGAAACTTAAGACATAAAGGCACAATTGATTAGAAGAATGTTTTACCTAAATCCTTCATTTTCATTGTCTAAATGACCATGAAAAATTGACTCGAAAGTTTGTTTTGGGCAGAGCTGAAATGAAGTTTGAATAAAAGGTAGTGCACGATCGTTATTGAAAGGGGTCATTAAAGGGTTACACTATCATTCACAAGCATGATCATTACAAAGGAGGATCAATTGGAAGTGCACGATCATGCACAAGCATGATCATGACAGTGGAGGTATCCTGCTATTTGACAACTTTGAACACCCTTCACTCTTTTGATCATAACTTCTTCTCCGGACCTCCGATTGACTTGAAATTTGGACCACAAACTCCTCACAGATTTCTCTTCCTCTTCCCCAAGTTTAATTGTCATCTGAATTCATTAAGAATGAATTGTTGTTTACCAAATGTTAAAGTCTGGAATTTTGGAGATGTTATATGAATGAATGAGAGTTTGGCTATCGTATGAAATGCTAGTTAGTTTGGAAATCTATGAATATGTCAAGTTGAACAAAGTTGTATGTTTTGCAATATGTTCCTCACATGAGAATTCGGAAATGAACCTGTTTTGTTTTAAAACTGTTAAGTCCTAGTTGTAGGCAAATAGGCATGCCTAGAAGGGTCTGCAGCTACTCCTGTGATACTTCGATTGTTAAGTCAAAATGACTTCATGATTAATAATTTTAATGAAAATCAAATAATAATAATAATAATAATAGCAAATGATGGACTGTTTTGGTAAGACGAAAGAAAGTAAGACAAAGCGGAAGCAAAAGTGAGACGAAAAAGACGGAAGTGGAAGCAAAAGTGAGACGAAAGAAAGTAAGACGGAAGCGGAAGCGAAAGTGAGACGAAAGAAAATCAAACAAAACATAAGCGAAAGTAAGATGAAAGAAAGTGAGACGAAGCGGAAGCAAAAGTGAGACGAAGCGGAAGCAAAAGTGAGACGAAAGAAAGAAAGACGAAACAGAAGCAGAAACTAAGACGAAAGAAAGTAAAACGAAGCGGAAGTAGAAACTAAGACGAAGTGGAAGCAAAACTAAGACAAAGCAGAAGCAAAACTAAGATGAAACGGAAGCAAAAGTAAGACGAAGTAGAAGCAAAACTAAGACGGAAGCGATACGAAGATGAAGACCCGATACTACATCAGACAGTTAATTAGTTTGAGTTAGTTACAGAACTCAACTGAATAACTGTTTCTTCAAAGATCAAGAAACAAGAAGAAAGAAGCAGTTATCAAGAAGCAGTTGAAGACGAAGGCTATAAATACAAGCTGGAGTTGAAGACTGAAAAAGTTAGAGATTTTAAAAAGTTAGTGATTTTAAAGTTAGCGAAAAGCTTAGCGATTTGAGATAGTGATCTTAATCATTTGTTATGCAAAACGCTAGAGCTATCATTTTCTGTAACAAAGCTCGTAATATCTTTCTGTAAGAGAGAAAAAAGCTTAGAGCCTGAAGAGGCTAAGTAAGAAAAATAATACTTGGTGTAAGAGACCTGAAGAGGCTCTGTGAAAAAGAATACTTGCACTTTTGAGAAGAATAGTGAAATCTCAGAAAGGATTATGAGAACTAGACGTAGCACACGGTTTGGGATGAACCAGGATAAAATTGTTGTGTCTACTCTCTAACTCTCTACTTTTAATTTCTATTGTTTTATACAAGTACTCAAAAGTTAATTGCACTACATTGTGATTTTTACTCAATAGATTTGAAAAAGCAAGTTTTCAAAGAAATATAAAAGGGGATTGTATTCATGAAAAAGTGTTGGGCCCCGTTTTCGAAACCGAACTATCCTATTCGGAGTCAAGAAGCGTAAGGGGGTTTCCTTGTAGGGTCATTTCAATGAACCCTCGCTTCCTTTCTATCAATCTTTTGAGTTGAACACCAAAGGCTATAAACTTTTATGGAAAGGTAGAAAACGTGTTAGGAATCTATCGCTTCAATAATCGTCTCAATCGGAGGTCGGACGAAAAAGTTATGGTCAAACAAATCCAACAGGTTCATGTCTTGACTCATATTGTATTGGTCTTGGCAAAAATGCCCTAACTGTTGCTACAGAGGTCGGTTTGATTTTGTGTTTTGACGGTTTGAAAGAAGACTTCAAGATCTACAACTTTCATGAAGAACTCAAAGTGAGATTCAGCCTTTAAAAGGATCAAAAATGGAATAGAAGATGTTAAGACGATATAGAAGGTCAAACTAAGACGAAGCGGAGCTAGACGAAGTGGAACTAAGACAAAGCGGAAGTCAAACTAAGATGATGCGAACTAAGACGATAGTCTTAGCAAACTAAGATGATATGAACTAAGATGATACGTCTTCCAAACTAAGACGATAGAAACTAAGACAATAAGTCTTCCAAACTAAGACGATAGAAACTAAGACGATATGTCTTCCAAACTAAGACGATAGAAACTAAGATGATACGTCTTTTAAACTAAGACCATATAAACTAAGACGATACGTCTCCAAACTAAGATGATATGTCTTTCAAATTAAGATGATAGAAACTAAGATGATAAGTCTCCAAACTAAGACGATACGCCGCTGGAAAGCTAACAAGATTACCTACCACTTTCTGGAAGACAACTTTGTCTAACCCAACCTAGTTTATTCTAGATTTTCCCCGAAATTTGGGGCACAAATTTTACCCTTAGAAAAGACCTGAAATATGAAATGCAATATAAAACCTGAAAATCATAAGCAAAAGTAATCATATTTCATTAACAAACCAAACACAATCTGAGCTTAGCTTGAATTACACATCAACACGCTCATCAGTAGCTTAATACAAATACAGATGGATGCTTAATGTTTCAACATACTATGAATCTGTCCAAAAGTGATTGAACTAACTTAATTACAAATGTTCTAATTTCTCGAAGTTTCTGAAGCCTTGCACGAATCACTGATCTTCTCGATTTGCACCTGAGGAGGGAAGGAATGGGGTGAGCTACACAGCTTAGTGACTAACATATTTATAGTCATTGCTAATTGACTGTAAATTTATGCATATGCCTATATATAGAGAGATATCTATGCTTATCCATATATTTTCTAACTCAAGCATTCTTCAATTTGGTTGAACACTCATAGCACATAACACTCAAATGTATCATTCATGACAAGTTCAAGGATGCCATGCACAGAAATTGGCTCGAGGGTACCATGAAGACAGAATGAAGAAATTGAAGTTTACCCCATGAATAGAATGAGTCCATATTCGGAACTCATATGCCACAAGTGGGCAGCTGGGAAAAAGGCTCTTGTCAACTTGCACGTGACGAACAAAATGATTCCACTCTCACCCAAACAAAAGGCACATATTCGTTTTCTCATATGCTCATACTTTTATGCTTTGTCTTCATTTTCATTTAATGCAAATGTCATGACCCCTTTTTAAGTAAACATAGCCATATATCACCATGCATTTTTCCACATTTACAAATAAGACAATTTCAACAAATCAATCTCAATATACACACATAGGCAAAAATTTGCCCAATTAAGCTATAACCTAAAATATGTTACCCACCTAGTTGACTTGCGAAAACCAAGTCAAGCTTGCCTTTCCGCTTGCTCTTGGGTAGGATTCTCTTGGTTCCCTACAATAACCAAGGTTTCAATCAAAACATCATAATTTAAAAAGAAAAATCATACAATTTCAGTAAATACAAAATTGAACTCAAATCTAACCTAACCATAACCCATCCAGGTTAAAAAACCTAAGACCTAGCTTAGAAACCCTAAAATCAATTGGGTTCCCCTAATCCATCTTTTTCTAACGCAAACCCCCCCTCCCCTTTTCTAACTCCTTCTTCCACAATACCACTCATTCCTAAAGCAAAAAGAAGAGATGGTTAACCTACCTTAACAAGTTGCTTTCTCTTTTTTCCTTCTTTCACCAAAACCTTTCTCTTCTCTCTCTTAATTTTGTTTTCTCACTCTTCTCCTTCTTCAATTCATGTTTTTCTCCTCTTAACAAGCAAAACAACACATCCTTTTTCTATTTCTACTCTTAATGAGCCCAAAACGTCCATCTTACCATTCCTTATAAGCTTATGCCCTTTTATGCTCAAGTGATCTCCCAAAAATGTCCTTGAACATCCTTATTACATCAACACTTTACTTCCATTTATCCATTCAACAAATCCTACTAACCTTGACACCATTATAGTCCCAAAAATTTAAATCTGTCTAAACTCCAAACATTATTTAAAATCATGCTTATTTAAAGAAAAAGTTCCAGGGTCCAACAACCCCCCCTTAAAGAATTTCTCCCTCGAAATTCTTAACTGAAGCATTGAAAAGATGTGGATACTTCTCCTTCATGGCCTCTAGGGATTCCCACGTAGCCTCTTCCGTAGAATGGTTTCTCCACAGAACTTTAACCAGCATTACAGTCTTGTTCCTTAAAATCGTTTCCTTTGAATCTAGGATCTCCACTGGTTGCTCCTCATAAGTCAAATCCTCCCTTAACTGAACCTCTGAAGGTTGAATTATGTGTGAAGGATCCAACCTATACTTCCTCAGTATGGATATATGAAAGACATTGTGAAGAATCCGATCGATACTTCCTCAACATCGATACGTGGAATACATTGTGAATCTTAGATAATTCCAATGGCAAAGCTAACTTGTAGGCTAAATGCCCAATCCTCTCAATGATCTCATATGGGCCTATGTATCTTGGACTAAGCTTGCCCTTGTTACCAAATCTCAAAACCCCTTTCCATGGAGAAGCTCTAAGAAACACTTTGTCTCCCACTTCAAATTCCATTTCCTTTCTATGTGAATCTGTATAGATCTTCATTCTGTCCTGAGCTACTTTAAGTCTCTGTTTAACTAATTTAATCTTATCAACTATAACTTGCACCAACTCAGGTCCTACAAGTCTCCTTTTACCTTCTTTATCCCAACAGATAGGAGTTTTGCACGTCCTACCATATAAAGCTTCATAAGGAGCCATCTGAATTCTTGAGTGGTACGAATTATTATAAACAAATTCGATTAAAGGCAAATGATCATCCCATGAGCCTTTGAAGTCCATAACACAAGCTCTTAACATCACCTCCAAAGTTAATATTATTCTCTCCGATTGTCCATCAGTTTGTGGATAGAAAGCTGTACTAAAATGTAACTTTGTTCCCAAAGCTTCTTGTAAACTTTCCCAGAATCTGGATGTGAACCTGGGGTCTCTATCTGAAACTATGGAGCTTGGGATCCCATGAAGTCTGATTATTTCGTCTACATATTTCTTGGTCAAAGTATTCAGAGAATCTGTCTGCTTAATTGACAAGAAATGTGCGGACTTTGTTAACCTATCTAAAATCACCCATATTGCATCATGCTTCTTGTTGGTTCTTGGCAATCCCATCAAGAAATTCATTGTAATCTTTTCCCATTTCCATTTCGGAATCGACAAAGGTTTAAGCTTGGCTGAAGGTGCCTGGTGCTCAGCCTTGACTTGCTGACACACTAAGCATCGTTTAGTATATTCTGCGACTTCTTTCTTCATCCCTTTCCACCAGAATTGCTCCTTCAAATCTCTATATATTCTTGTACTTCCTGGGTGCATCGCATAAGGCATATTATATGTCTCATCAAGGATTTCGTCTTTCAACTTTGGCATATCAGGAATACATAGTCTGTTTCCTACCACCATTAAGCCATCTTCCCGTACCTCTATTTCAGAAGGTTTACCACTTTTTATCTCTTCTCTGAGCCTCCTTAAAGACTCATCTTGCTCCTGCAACTCCTTAATCTTTTCATTCAATACTGGCCTTACCCTAAAGTTTGCCAATATACAATCAAATTTGGTTTGTCTCAATGTCACTCTGAGTTTGGCTAATTCCTTCTATAGAGGAAGATACACTGTCTCTGCATGTGCCATAGTCGATTTTCTACTCAGTGCATCTGCTACTACATTAGCTTTCCCTAGGTGATAATCAATCATTAAATTATAATCTTTTAGTAGCTTTAACCATCTTCTCTGTCTCAAGTTCAACTCCTTTTGGCTTACCAGATACTTAAGACTCTTATGGTCTGTAAACACCCTAGTGGTGACTCCATATAAATAGTGTCTAAAAATTTTCAACGCAAAAATTATGGCAGCTAACTACAAGTCATGCGTCGGATAATTCATCTCATGAGGTTTCAATTGTCTAGAAGCATAAGCAATCACCTTATTTCCTTACATCAACACACAGCCTAATCCTTTCCTCGAAGCATCACTATATACTGTGTATCCATCATCACCCGAAGGAAAAGTCAAAATCGGTGCACTCGTCAATCGATACTTATGCTCCTCAAAGCTTTTTTGGCATTCATCTGTCCACACAAACTTCTGGTTCTTTCTTGTCAATTTGGTAAGTGGAGCTGCTATTATGGAAAAGCCCTCCACGAACCTCCGATAATACCCAGCTAAACTTAAGAAACTCCTCACTTCTGTAATATTCTTAGGTGCTTCCCATTTCACAACTGCTTCTATCTTCCTCGATCTACATGTATCCCGTGCTTGGAAATCACATGCCCAAGAAACACTACTTCCCTTAGCTAGAATTCACATTTGTTGAATTTGACATACAACTCGTTCATTCTCAAAGCCTCCAGGATAGTCCTCAAACGTTCCTCATGCTTCGTATCACTCGTAGAATAAACCAATATGTCATCAATAAAGACAATAATAAATCAGTCTAAAAAGGACTTAAAGACTCAATTCATCAAGTCCATGAAAGCTGCAGGTTCATTCGTTAACCCAAAAGGCATGACCAAGAACTCAAAGCGACCATACCGTGTTCTAAAAGCGTCTTTGACACATCGAACTCCTTTATCCTCAATTGGTGATAACCCGATTTCAAATTTATCTTAGAAAAGAAACTTGCCCCTTGCAACTGATCAAACAAATCATCTATACGTGGGAGCGGATATCTGTTCTTAATAGTGACATAGTTAAGCTTCCTATAATCCACACACATTCTCAAGGATCCATCTTTTTTCTTCACAAAGAGAACCGACACTCCTAAGGTGAGAGCTCGGCCTAATATAACCTTTCTCCAACAAATCTTCCAATTGCTCCTTAAGCTCCTTCAATTCTGCTGGAGCCATCTCATAAGGTGGAATCGAAATTGGCATTGTGTCTGAAAGAAGCTCAATGGGAAATTCAATTTTCCTAGGTGGCGGTAGTCCTGGTAACTTCTCGGGAAAGACATCCGGGAATTCTTTGACTACTAGCATATCATCAAACTTCCCTCTATCAGCCCACGTGTCTACCACATAGGCCAAAAATGCCTCATACCCTTTCCTCATCATTTTCTCTGCTATCAAAGCCGAAACAATCCTCGATGGGCTAAATTTCCTATCTCCTATCAACATCACCTTTCTTCCATCATCCAACGCGAACTCTACTGTTTTCTGTTTGCAATCTAAGTTGGCATTATACTTCTCTACGGTATCCATACCCAATATCACATCTAATCCTCCCATCTTCAATGGCATTAAATCCACCACTAAGTGTCCCCCACCAATATGTATCTCACAATCTCTATGAACTTGACTAATCACAATACACTAGCCGATTGGAGTACTCACCATCAAAGGAGTATCCAATGGGCTCAAATCTTTATCAAACATAGTTCTACCCGATGAAACAAAAGAGTGGGTAGAACCCGGATCAATCAAAACAATCACATCATCATCAAATAATTTCATCATACTAGTCACAACTTCTGGAGCGGTCTCTGCGTCCTCCCGTGTCATTGCAAACACTCTAGTTGGTGCTTGTCCCCTTGGTCTTCCTGGAGGATTCACTCTCCTTACTGCATCAGAGCTGCCCACTTCAGTTGCAGCCTTTTGCCCCACTGCCTCAGTTCTCTTCAAAGCTTGCATCTGTGCTCCCTCTTTTCTTGCATACCACGGACACTCTCTAGCCATATACCTCTTCTCTCCATATGTAAAATAAGTTCTAGTCAATCTGTAGCATTCCCCTCCACGGAACTTGCCGCAATGGTTGCACTTAGGGACGAATGACTTATCCCCTTCTCCCCTCCTACTACCTCCCACCATTGAGGCTTGATGAGAAACAGTAGAATTCCTCATCGATTTAGGCCTGCTTGCCCCATTACTCCTCTCCTCAGACTGCACAAGGAAAGTCCCAGCACTCCTCTCTGGTGTAGAAGTACCACCTCCCCTCTTGAACTGTTCTCTCCCCTTTCTCTTTTTGCTCATGGCACTCTTTATGTTTTCAATGTTCTCAACCCTTAGGGCTGCCTCAACCAGTTGTTGAAAATCACAGAAATTTTGCACCACCACTTTCTCTCTTATGGCTAGGTGTAACCCTGATTCGAACCTACGGCACTTAACTGCCTCACTCATCATTAACTCAGCTGCATATCGGGCTAATTGTGTAAATCGGCGCTCATATTCGCTCACTGTCATTTCCCTCTAGGTGAGACTCAAAAATTCTCTCTGCTTCTGTTGAATATACACCCCATATAGGTATTTCTTCTTAAACACTGCTAAGAAATCCTTCCATGTGAGCACTAACGGTCTTATCTGGCTCCCTGGCACACTTTCCCACCAATGCAGAGCATCCCCCTGAAGCAAGCTAGTAGCATACACCAACTTCTCATCATCCTCACAATCCATCTGATCTAGTATTCTTTCAATCTTCCTCAACCAAGTCTCAACTTCTTCTAGGTCCGTTGTCCCATAAAAATCCACCGCCCTGTACTTCCTGAGCTTGTCGAATTGTTTCCCTTTCTTGACTGGGACCTAAACAGAAGATTGCAGCATCTGACCAATGGCCTGAGCAAATGCCTGAAACATCCTCGGATCCAATGGACCAGGCACTTGCTTTTGTGGACGAGGAGACTCTTGCGACTGTGACCAAACGGGCTCATTACCTTGCCCTACCGAAGCCTCAGCATTTCTTGGGGCTACAGATTCATCAATACTCTCCTCCCTTGGTGGAGAGTCAGGTGCAATTGATCCTTGCAATACTCCCCGTGTCCTCCTATGGGATGGCATCTTACTCCTTTAATGCAAACACTAACTATTAGCTTACATTTGATCTTAATCCTATTTCCTACATGTATGCGTGATATGCATGTCATTTAATACAATCAATCAATTTACTAATACAAACAATTAAGCACATAGCATGACAATTCATCCTACCCTACACTTTAAGCCTAGGAAAAAGCCTAAGCTCTGATACCAAAAGATGTTGGGCTCCATTTCTGAAGCCTAACTATCCTATTCGGAGTCAAGAAGTGTAAGTGGGTTTCCTTGTGGGGTCATTTCAGTGAACCCTCACTTCCTTTCTATCAATCTTTTGAGTAGAAAACAAAAGGCTATAAACTTTTACGGAAAGGTAGAAAACGTGTTAGGAATCTATTGCTTCAAGAATCGTCTCAATCGAAGGTTAGACGAAAAAGTAATGGTCAAACAAATCCAACAGGTTCATGTCTTGACTCATATTGTATTAGTCTTGGCACAAATGCCCTAACTTTTGGTACAGAGGTCGGTTTGATTTCATGTTTTGACAGTTTGAAAGAAAACTTCGAGATCTACAACTTTCATGCAGAACTCAAAGAGAGATTCGGCCTTTAAAAGGATCAAAAATGGAACAAAAGATATTAAGACGATATAGAAGGTCAAACTAAGACTAAGCAAAAATTAAGACGAAACAAAACTAAGACGAAGCGGAGCTAGACGAAGCGGAACTAAGATGAAGCGGAAGTCGAACTAAGATGATGCGAACTAAGATGATAGTCTTAGTAAACTAAGATGATACGAACTAAGACAATACGTCTTCCAAACTAAGACGATAGAAACTAAGACGATACGTCTTCCAAACTAAGACGATAGAAACTAAGACGATACGTCTCCAAACTAAGACGATAGAAACTAAGACGATACGTCTCCAAACTAAGACGATAGAAACTAAGACAATACGTATTTCAAAATAAGACGATAGAAACTAAGACAATATGTTGGACCCCGATTCGCATTAAGCATGTTTAAATTATTTTGAGGTTTTAGTTTGAGAATTTTAAATTTGGTTGGAATAAATTGAGGATGGTTATGATTATTACA
>JAOTAX010037576.1:0-11080 GCA_025629825.1 Erythroxylum guanchezii
TGTGTTGACAAGTTTGATGAATGCTTGACTTATATGAATTGTGAATTGGTTTGACAAGTTGAGAAATATATGTTTTACGGATTTTTGTGAGAAATTACTATGATCATGAAGGTTTTCAATGGTTTTTTCTTATTACCGCTTATAAAAGCGTTACCCACGAGCGTTAAGCTCACCTCCACTCCTTCCCATCCATAGGCAATGAGCAAGATATCGAGTGATCGAGTCGAGCATCAAGGCATCACTCCAATTTGCACATTTTGTTCTTTTGAAATTAGATTTTGTAAAACATGGCTTTAGTTGTATTTTGAGAAATTATTGCTTTTGTAAAGTTTGTATTTTGGATTATGTTGTAAGGTGGCTCGAAATGCCCACTAAAACGTTGTAAAACTCTTATTTTGATGCGAATGAAATATATGTGCATTATGGTTGTTATGGCTTTTCAAATCTTTACATTGCTAATTTCAATTTTTCATAAGGGTAGGAATTGTGTTCTGAATTCAAGGGAGAATCTAGAATAATCTAGGTAGAACTGGTAAAATTTGTCTTCCTTCTAGCTTTCCAACGATATAAAGTTTGTAAGTTTTAGATATCGTAGTGGAAAGCTATGATCATTATAAGTTGTGATGCTACATAGGATATGTGTGTATGACAGCTATGGAGAATGATGGGAAATAGTAGTTTTGATGACTCAAATGGGTTGAGAATTGAGAGTTTTATAAGATAAATTTGGTATTTGAATTGATATGAAGTGATTTTCCATTAGAAGAGTTGAATTTGGGAAGATTATGAGTGAATATGATGTTAGATTGGAGTAGGAACCATTGGAGAGGCTTTGGAGGGGTTTGGGGAACCCCTATGTCCATTAGATAGACATTAGGTCTGTTTAACGGACCTTCTCAGGTCAAAAATGGCCCCCAGCCTCACCAATGTCCGTTTAAACAGACCTTCTAGGGCCAAAAATGGCTCCCAACCCTGACAATGTCCCTTAAATAGACATGGATGTCCGTTAAACAGACATTCACTGGATAGCTTTAGAAAATTGCGATTTTTGACCCTTTTAAAGGCAAAATCTCATTTTGTATTCGTCATGAAAGTTGTAGACCTAGAAGTTGACTTTCACATAGTCTTAAAAAAAACTCAATCCAACATCTATATTGAAATTTATGGCAATTTCGCCAAGATAGGTACAAATTTGATCGAGGGTATAAACATGTTCAATTCTTTCGGGCATAGCTTCCTCATCCAACCTCCAAATGAAGTGATTCTTAAACTAATAGATTCCTAACACATGTCTCTATCTCTCCATAATCTTTTGGAGTTGATTTGTAAAAGTTTGATGGAGAGAAAGTGAGGGGTGGGTTGGGAGAGTGTGTTTGGGGAATGAACATACTTAGGCTTTTTAAACATATCTTGATCTATAGAGCTCCGACTAAGATGATTCTTGCTTCAAAACAAACTAGACACTGAGAGCTACAATTTCTTTGAAGAAGTCAAGTTGTAATTTTAGTGATTGACTGGTGTGGGCACACCAACCTTGTGGAGTGATGGCTAATGACCCTACAGAGTAATAAGCACAAGGTTTATGACTCCGGATGTTGGGCTTCAGAAACGAGGTCCAATAGTATTGAGTTTTCAAGTGATATTAAAGGACACAGTCATTGCACATAATCGCATAGGTGACTATGTCCATTGTAAAAAAATTATAATTTTAAAGTGTAAAAGGCAAACAAGATGGACAATTAAAGGAGATTGAGTTTTAAACCTCAGAGTTGCAGATACATGAAAATTTACTCAAAGATCTAAATAAAAATGATATTTCCATTAAAGTTTTAGTGGATTTTAATATATAAAAGGTTATATGTAATAAATTCTCTTATTTTTCATTCTTCTTCTTAATATTTGGCTATTTTTTCTATTTTTATGAAATAAAATTGTTTAGCGTCAAGGTGAGGTGAACCTTAGGATGGACTTTGTGATTTGATTCTTTATTTAATGTAATTTATTATTACCACATTAGATTCAAATGTGTGCTTTAATTATATCTTGAATTAATATTTTTGAGATATCAGTTCATGTATGATTTCATGTAATTAAGATAATTAAGATTGAGAAATCCCTTGTATGAATAAATCTAGTACAATTGAAATATAATTAAGATTGAGAAATTCCTTGTATGAATAAATCTAGTATAATGGAAAGGAACTGCATACACCTAAAGATAAGTTGAATTTAATCATCTAGATTAGGGTCAAACCTAATAGTAAAATTCACAAGTCAACTAAAGCAATCTTATGGGTTTTAACTGGAAAGAGATTTTAGTTAATCAACTTAGGATTAGGTGTCGATAGTCTTGAAAAAGATATTAATAAAAGATAGGAATTTCCACAGGCCAATGATCTTTATTTGAATTGCATGATAAAGAATTAATAGCTTAAGATATTTTAAAAGGATTCATTATCTTGGTATTACTTATTTGATTTGGTTAATCTTTGAGTGATTTGTGTTCGTGGATATTATTTCTATTAAACTTTAGTTTAGATATATCATTTTAATTAAATCATCACCTTATTTTGTTAGTTAGATAATAGAAAAGAGGTAATTACCAGTGCTTGTAATCTTTGTGGGATTGACACTAAATATTCATTATCACTATACTATAGTCTAATAGGTGCACTTGCCTTTGAGATCTATAGAGTAGATATCTTGCTTATTAGCATCTTCTTATGCCTTGGGATAGTTTCATCCTCTTTTGGGTTTATCATTGGTGTCTTCTTATATCTTATAACTAGTTATTCACTTAACTTCTCCATTATCTATGTCTCCTAGCACCTCATAATTTCTTTTCTTCCCTTCCGTTTAAATGAAATATCAAACATTATCATACAAATACCAAAAATTATGGGATATCTACACAGAAAACAAGAATGTACTAACTGATTACCTTTTCCTCTTTAATCTCCAATAATGCCTTCCTCACTTTCTCTACCTTCTCCTACCTATTATGACAATTCATTAGGTGTTCCTTATATCAAGCATCCATGTCCAAAATTAAGTAATCAATCCATTTAATTATTGGAAAAAATATCTTTAAATGTTATCATAAATTTGCAAAAAGAACAATATTATCTCCACCTTCTTATACTCATGCAGAGATACCAAAGTAGCACCTAATGCCTAGTCCAATCTAATATCAACCCATGTTATAATATTTATTATCCTTGCTCACTTGACGAGAAGATTCATTTATATCTTATTTAGATAAAAATTTACAAATAAATAAAAACTGAATCAATCTATTAAGGATTACACATTTTATATAGGAACAAATATTTTTTGATAATTTGAAATTGTTAGCTACTTAACTTAACATCATGATAGCTATGCATCCACCAATCAATGCACAACACCTTTGGCATTTAGAACTTCATATAATTTATAAGGATGCTTACAAAGATGGTTAAAAAAGTAATATTTATGACATAGATGTTTAGAGTCATTAATAATGACTACAGTATCCATCATACTGTAATTGACATTTGGACACATAAAAATCAATATATAAAGAAGGAAGTTTTAATAACATGAGGTCATCCAAATTGAAGAAAAGAGATAGGTAATAGCAAAGGTCCCTCCTCAACTAAAACCTCTTCATCTTTCTAAGTTTACCAAATATCATGTTGGATACCCACTTCAGTTTCTTTAGAGTAAGGATCTACATTAATTCAAATACCTTCTCTAAATAAAAACTCATTTGAGAAGTATGCAATATTTAAAAAGTTCCGTCAAAAATCAAATACATTTATAATTTAAGGAACAAATTTTAGTGATTTTATTTAAACTAGTTAAAACTTTTTACCTTGCTCTTTTGTTCGCAATTTTATTAACTTATGCTAACATTAATTGCATCATTTATGATTTACAAATTCAAGTTTTTTAATTCATAACAACATTACTAAATTTATTTTCACATACATTATCAATTATCCGTCCTCAATTAAAATATTTATGCTTATTGCTTACCTTCTATTTCACTTTCATGACCTTCTCAGTTCTTTGTTGTGTAGAAGATAGTGATTTCATAATAGCTTTTAACTTCCTTTCTAGATTTTTAGAACAAAGGCAAACCATACCATTGCCATCTCCACCTTTTGTCTTTTGCCCACACCTTTACATAATTTATCAAAGCCCAACATTTTCCTTTCACTATTTCCCTCTTTCTCTCTTTACCTTAACGCTACTCCAACATTTCCTCCATGCCAGCATGGTCGAGCTACCAAAACTCCTCCTCCTCCTCCTCCTCCTCCTCCTTCTTAACCTTACTTTCCTCTTCTATTCAAGGATGCACTACGAGTACTACACCAAATGATATCCCTAGTTTGAAGAGATCATCTAGCAAATTATCATTTATAATTAAATCTCCAACTCCACCTTTACCATCAATATTATCCACATATGTTTAATGGATGTAGTGCCTCTATCCTCTACTACACTACCTTCAACTTAACTAAGCATTGTTAACATTAACCTCTTGCTCCTTAGAGATGCCTTTGACCTTGATACTCACAATAAGGCTACTCTTGAGTTTGCTTTTCTTAATAGTATGTCATATTACAACATCTTGGCCCTTGTCATACATGATCTTATCTCCGTAGTGGGTGGTCATTATAATTTTTTCATTGGTTAGAAAGATTATAGAATTATCTTTTGTTAACGAGAATCTCTCAAGATCTATGTGAACCCACCTAGGAATAAAATCCTAGAGAACATAATAAACTAATTTGAAACACACCAAGAAAGCTATATATATATATATATATATATATATATATATACATATATGATTCTTTATATATATCCATCAATTATAGAGAATCAAGAACTAAATTCATTAACTATCGGAATGTACAAAGAAGAAATTATTTCATAAGTTTAAAGTTCAATAAAGAACACGGGAAAGAAGCACTCACATGCTCAATAAATAAAGATGCCAAAAAATAATTAAAACTTAATAAAAATGATATAAAAACATAACTAGGGTTTCCATGATGAACATAACTTGAGATCAAACCATATTCTAGTTTGTGATTGTTACGAAAATTTTAGTATAATGAACATAGCTTAAGACATAATCGTATTGGAGGTTGTGTCTTTACAACTTATTTTTCTTAAAAGTTTCACAGGCTAGGATATGGTTATGTTAAAGGCCACATCTCTACAACTTTATTTTAGATGTACATAAGCATGTCTCTATAAATTTATTTTAAACACACACAGGCAAGTATAGAAACACATATTAAGTCATTTTCTTAAATAGTTGATTCCTTAGAGTTACATAGCCTGTAATATAGTCGTGTATGAGTTTGTATTCACATCTTAGTCTTCTCTAACCTTAGCTTCAATCAAATTAACAATTGGTTGGTCTTCTTATAGGTCCAACAAGCATCTCAAAGTTTATCTTGAAACTTGAGCACCATATATGTCTTAAATTAGCCCATTCAAAGCCTCTTTAATCCTCTTACTATTATCTCTTATAATTGGTCTAGTAAGCATAGGCAATGGATCCTTTGAAGTTTAACTAGATATATTGACATCATTTTCCACTCTTCAAAAGTATTTTACCTCTAGTCATCTCCTACATCAAAAGGAAAAAGATCAATATCATTAAAAGTAGCCTTAAATTTATATCCACCCTAAAACTTTAGTTTATAAACGTTATTCTTGATCATCTTAATAACTTGGAATGGACCATTTCCTCTTAGTTGCAATTTAGACTACTAGTGAGAATCATTCCTTACTTATATACAGCCAAACCTAATCACTACTTCTAAAGATAATTTGTCTTCTAACCTTATTAGCATTAGTTGTGTAATGCTTATTCTTTTCTTCTTCTTTTTTGACCTATTGCTTTACATATTCATGAAGTTGTCTAACCATCTTAGCCTTATTTGCTCCATACAAACTAGCTAATTCATTAATAGGTAAAGGTAATAAATCAAAGGGAGCTAGTGAATTAAAACCATAAATAACTTTGAATGATGAGTAATTAGTAAATAAATGCATATTTTTACTATATGAAAATTCAATAAACAATAAGTAATCTTCACAATTCATTAAGTTCCTTTGAATGCTAGTATAAAGTAACGTGGTTAAAATCCTATGTACTACTTCAATTTAACCATCAGTTTGAAGATGGATAGTAGTAAAAGATAGTAGATTATTATAATCACTCACTATATTCATATGAACTCCACATAGTTATACTGTTTCCTTTAATAACAAATTAGCATCGTTGTTCATATTATAAATTTTATCATAAAGAATAAAGTTCACCATTTTAAAGGATATATCAAATTTCACAAATATAGAATCTTTATCCCTTATTCAAACTAGGTAAACCTATCATAAAAATTACAGAAATATATACCCATAGTTTACTATGTATAGGTAAAGGAGAATATAACCAATATAGTAAAACCTAGGTCTTTGTGTTTAACATGTCTAAAGTCTTTTTAGTGCCAAATTAACCCATCAACCCTTCACCATATGCCTCACATATAAATAACTCATGCATAAAACATACAGGCACACATCATTTATTTTTATAAAATAGATAACCATTATATCTATAGAACTTCTTAAACACCCACTTTCATATGTCAATTAAACATTACCAAAGTCTTTTTATTAGCATATTTATCCTTCATATAGTCAAATCATAATAACCTCACATTTAAAAAAAAAAAAAGTGAGGTTCAATCACCACTTTCTCCTTAATTTATACTTAATGGCATAGGAATGCTTTAATTGATTTTGTCTATCTAAGATGGAATTTTTTTCACCTTACCTTACCTCTTGAAATTCTTTAATAACTCATGGTTAACATATATCACAAATTCCTTAGGTCATAAATAACTTTACTATGTCTTCAATACCCTCACCATTTTATAGAGCTCTTAAAGCAACATTGGATTTATAATATGTTTACATTATATTTTTTTTCCACCCTACTAAACCAACTACTCTAATTATTGTCTTTAAAGTTATTTATGCATCTGCTCTAATGAAACTATTGTTTCATACTATAAAGGAAAAGGATTTGGGGAAAATATAGGTTTAGTAGGTTAAATGCATTAAAAAGGGACAAGATTCAGTAGGGTGAATGGCAAAGCTCTAAAAGGATCACTTAGGATATGCCACTTTATAAATTGAGTAGTTTAAGGCTTCCTTATTGAAATTTTCACTAAAATAAACTATTAACCGCTTGTTTCACTGAAACAGCTCCAATACCTAGTATTGAGATATCAATATCAATATCAAAAGTTATAGAGAAGTTGAGTAATGTTAAGCAAAGGTGACAAGCATAACCTATATTGATAACACTAAACGCTTGCCCTCGTTCATTATTCTAATGAAAACTTAGAAATTTCTTAAAATTTTCAATAAGTGATATAGCACTTGTACTAAAATATGTATCTGATCCATAATAGAAACTAGTCAAACCACCAAAAATTCTTACCTCAATTATGGAGTTAGGTCATAGTCATTCCTTAATTACTTTCAAAAAAATTTCATCTACCTTGATACATTTTGCGCTAATAACATAATTAAGACACATAAACTTTTTATCCAAAAAGTACACTTTTTTAAGTTAGCATATAATAGTTATTTCCTTAACAAATTGAGCACCCATCTTAAGTGTTATATATGTTCCTCTAGATGTTTATTGTACATTAGAATCGCATAAAAGTAAATAACTACAATTTTACCTATCTATGTATGCAACATATGATTCATTAATCTCATGAAAGTAATAGGTGCATTACTAAGACCAGATGGCATAGCTAACCACTTATACAGTCCATATTTAATCCTAAAAGTAGTTTTCAATTTATCACCTTCTCTCATCTTAACCACTTGTTAAGTCAATATTAGAAAATATATTAAAACCATGTAATCATCGAACATATCATCTAGTTTAGAGATAGGATGTAGATACTTAACTGTCATGCCATTAATAGCTATATAATTAATGCACATCTGCCAAGTGTTATCCTTTTTAAGCACAAGAAGTACTCAAACCAAAAAAGGGCTCATGTTCTTACTTAACTTACCCTTTATCCATTAACTTTTCCAATTGTCTTTATAACTCCTTTATTTCCTCTAGATTGCTCCTACAAGCGAGTTTATTAGAGATGAAGCCATTCTTACAAAGTCAATTTGATGTTTGATCCTCCTAATGGGTGGTAATCTATTAGGAACATCATTAACCAAAACATATTCACACACTTACAACAAGGAAACAACAACACTAGGAAGAGATATACTGAACTATTAGACATTAACATAACCCTATTTATATAAATGTATAATTATAGGCTAATAACTACTTTTTTTACAAAAAAAAAGAAAGTAATTAATTTCATAGATAGGAATAATTACAAAATGTTACAAAACAACTACTCCTCATCACATGGAATTGTTACAAACTTTGCAAGAAGTTCCTGCAGATATAGCATGTGTACACCTTGTAACATTAAACACCTATAGACATAATCCCACTTTAAGTCCTCTTATGATGATTTCTCTATAGGAAGATGTCATAGAGTTAACCTAAGCTTCATGAAGTACCATCCAATTGTAGTATTGAAAATCCTCAAGTTCTTCAAATAGCTTAACATTCCTCATTCTCCAAATATAATAAACTAACATTGCAAATCCTACCTTGAATAGCTTTTGATCACGTCTCCCATTACATCTCAGTTTGCTAACCCATTTGAGAGTTCTAAACCAGGTTTGGTTATTTTATTTCAAATTGAAAATCTTGAGAAACTGTCTTCATGGTTTGTTAACATATACACAATTTGAAATGCAATTGATTTAAAGTCTCCAGACTATTTGCACAAAAAGGACAAAAAATGTTTCGCACCTAAAACTTTAGTTTGTCTCTAGTTCCTAGCCTTTATAAAGCTACTAACCACATAATAAATGAGTAATCTAGAGCAATGCTTGAGTCCCAGATGAGCTTATGGAATTGAAATTTAATTATGTGTCCTAATTACAACTTCCTATAAGATTCATTTGAGAATGTATAAGAACTATATAGCTCCCATCTTACTGCATCAGCTTGTGTTCGATCAAGTTGGTACTTTGGCATATTGTTCATGATATAGCTAGTTCCTCTGAATGAAAATGCTAGGACCATTTTTCCTTTTTTTTATTAACATTTGCACATGGTGTCTTTAGGGATTGATCCTCTTGGATTCTGATAGTATTGAGTGTGACCCAAAGGATACCAATTATCAAACCAAAAATTTGTTCCCCTTCCATTACCTATGAAACGTTTTACATGAAGTTGCATAAATTTTTGTGTTCATAATCTGTTGGAACCTATAGGACTGGATTGGTTTTCTTTGAATGGTCCAAATATTGTCTTACTTGATATGTATGATGTGAATCCATTTCACCCACTGACTTTTTTTCCATATATATTCTGCATTGTTTCTTATCCATTAAATCTTTTTTCATTACACTAGAAAAAGTGATTCCAAGCCCTACATGGTCCCTAGGCAGATAACTTAAGATCTATTTAACTTTAGGGGTCTTTCAACGATTATTGCTCTGTCCTTGCCACATAAAATCCCTTATACATCTATCAATCTTCTTCAGAATACTCTTGGGTAAGGCAATAGGAGAAAGCCAATATATATGCAACTTCTGCAAAGCTTCTCACTTATTTCTTTATTTTTCTCACTAACAACTCTTCTTTTCTTAGATATTTCTCCCTTTCTTCTTTTGTCTCCAACTAGCTCTCACTCTCACTCACTTTCTTTTCTCTTTCATCCTTTTCTTCTTTATTCTATCTTTTCAACTTCAATTAGTCCTTATATATGTCATTAAGCATTAAAGGTATAAAGTTAATCAGTTTATTATCTTTCATAAAAGTTATGTCTATTCTTAAAGTCATTATGCATTACTTTTTATCATATTTTCCATAGTCATCCTAAGAGTATGTGACCAGCTTATATAGGTACCATATTATCCAAAATTTCACACTTATACCTCCCAGTAAAGAATGATACCAACACCTATTTATTCATGCCTACATTTATTAAACCACTTAGGTTTGCATAGCTTTAGATATTTCATAGTAAACAAGCCTAACTTTTCACAGTAGTAACACTAGCCACATTAGTACAGCTCCTTCCATCAATAATCATACTATATACCTTTTTATGGATATGGAATTTAGTATATGAAATGTTCTCTATTTGTTGCTAACTCATTTATACCTTGTTATGGATATGCAATTTAGTATATAAGATTTTCTTTATTTATTGCTAATTCATCTATGATATGGAATTTAGTATTTAAAATTTTATCTATTTGTTGCTAACTTATCTCCTTTATTTAAAGATTTAAAATGCTCTTTTAATAACAAACACTTTTCCCTCAAAAACATTCTCCATATCTTCATCACCAAAATCCTCTAGGGGTTATATAAGCTTTTTTTCCCTCTAAAACACTGTCACCCATAACCTCTTCATTGTCTCTTATAGTTATATACCTCTTATTTGAGCATTGCAAGAAGATATGTCACGTTCTCAAATTAAAGAAAAAAAAACACTTTACATCTCTATTCCAAGAAGATTGAGAGTCAATCTAACCTTTTCCCTTATTTTAGACATTATTTTAGGACTTAGATGGCTCTGCATTTGCTTTAGAAGGCCTCCTATCATCATTTTTCGAATTTGACCTGCAAGTGTTACCAGCACCAATAGGCATATTGACATCCTTTTTTATTTAAATTGTATCTTCACTTCTATTTATATACACACAATCTCTTCTAACTTTACATAATATTGTAACTCCATTATATTGGTTATATCTATATTCAACCCGATTAAAATCTTTCTATAGTTTCTTCGTTGTCATTGTTGGATCCCGTTTTCGGAACCCAACTACTTAAACCGGAAACCTCATACTTATACATGATTCATTAAAACGAAGGAAACAGAATCAAAAGTCGCAGAGGACCGAACAGAAACGGAAGCAAATCGAAACTAACGTTTCGAAACAATGA
>JAOTAX010037594.1:0-11078 GCA_025629825.1 Erythroxylum guanchezii
AAATGATGAGATATGAGATATGATAGAATTTGAAGAATTAAATGGATTGAGGAATTGGAATTGATGAATTTCAAATCAGACGTTGAATTGTTTTGAATGATATTGAATGAAAAAAAATTATACCGATTTGGTTTGTTTTAGATCAGGATCATCATATAGTTTTCCAACGCGTTTGTTTGTTTTCTTCTAAAGTATGTGTTTTCGGATATCGGAGTTAAGAGTTCGTTCTTAAGCATTTTTGTTTTCTCTGACTCCAAACCTTTCGATTTCTTTGGTTTTCGCATGCGTTTTCGATTCCTTCGCTTTTTGATCCGATTTGATTTTCTTCGGATTTCGTTCACGTTGACTTTCGCTTTTGATTTCCTTCCGTTCATTCGTTTTGCCGTTTGGCCCACTTTTGCTTTGTGATTCGTTCTTTCTATTGCCACCGTTTTGTTTTTTTCGATTTATGAATTCTGAGGTTGCGTTCCGGAAATGGGGCCCAACAGACACAACCCGCCTTTTTGGACCGTGTTGGCACTAGGGGATGGGTAGGCTTAATGCCACCAAAACCGTAGTAAGCCTAACTTTTCTATGTTCTACTAAAAATCCGGCATAACCCATTCATTTGTTTGATTTATCCTTATACCTGCTTAATAGTTTGTAAGAAGTAAGAATCCAAATCTAGAATTCTCATATACATCATCTACTTATCATCATCCAATCTATGATCATCTCATATCATCAACTGACATCATTCTCAATAACATAACATATCAATACATGTTTTATGTACCTATGATTATGACAAACCATGGAGCAGCTATAAGCATCTGCAATTTACATCATGTCAAAAACATTTCTTGTCTGTTTATCGAAGCGAGTCTCAAAGGCTTGGATTTCTCTTTCGTACGACTTGCTAATCCCCTGAAATGGTGATAGTGAGGGGTAAGTCTACAACACGACTCAGCGAGATATAAACATACTACCATGCTTATGAGGCTAGGTAACACAAGGCTAGCTTCACAAAAATGGTCTGTGGCATTGTAAGCAATAATACATGATATCAATGAATGAGTAGGTAGTAATATCAAATGCGGCAATAACATGAGTATCACTAATAAAGCTCAATATGAATTGTTCAAAAAAAACATGAATCTGGTTTCTGAATTCTTTTCTGGGTTCTGGGTTCTTTTTTAATTATGGGTTCTTTCTGAATTCTGGTTTCTTTCTGAATTCTGGTTTCTTTCTTTGGTAGAGTTCTAAAGGGTTCCTAATTCTGAGCTTTCTCATTTTTGAGTTCTGATCTTCTGAATTTCTTAGGAAGAGACTGAGGTATGCTAGTATGGCATATCTCCCCTTTTCTGATTCTAAACAAGGTTGGCCTAGCCTTGCCCCTGGAGGCCTGCCCTCTCCAGGTAGGACCCAGATCTAACCCATCACTGGCGGGTTACCTACGTGCACATAGTCTGATAATATACCCTATTAGCTAAGTATTCTACAAACTCATCAATCATGGCTAACAAGAAAACACGATTCATCAGAGAATTGCAATCAATAGGTTCAACACAGAAAGGGAACCAGAAGATGCAAAGAATCTAAATATCGTCTGGTCAATCTGGCATACAACATATTAGACTCAACTACATGAAGTCATATATCAAATAAGTCATACAGGTTGGAGAACAATTCAACAAGCCGTAAGATAAAAGAAAAAAATTATTATGCAAGTATAGTAGCATGATTATACTTAGCTCAACTATCTCAGTGGTTCTGATTTCTTTTCAAATTTTCTTGAACTTGAGAGATACTAGGTATGACTTCTAGTTCTATTCCTTGTCTACTTTCACAAGCTATTGGGTAACATGCATAACAATTACATATACCCATTAGTCATTCTTACACAAACCTCATTTCTTAACACATATCATAATGAAAACTGCATAGGTCTCATTCGTTAAAGCATAACTTTTTATTCATTAGTCCAATATTTTTCAAACTTTCCATACCTCTAGTTAACACATAAATTCACATTTTCTCTTTTATGACCATGTTCTAATTCGGTCATTAAGGAATCCAAATCTCCCATTCACAATCAGCCTTAATATTCAGTCATGAGTTGGACCCTTCCTGTCTATAATCCTTATAACTTATTCATTTCTCATCCAATTAAGGTGATTCAAAACTTCATTTTTTAATAGACTCACATGGCTATCACATATCCAAAGAAGACTCAAAAAAAGATGTAATTTGGATTTATTGTGAGTTTTATAATCCTGACCTGTTTCTGTTCTCTTCTGTGTCACTAAGGTTAGCAACACCCTTCACTTATTTAGCTATATCTCATAGAATACTCATGCAATTAAAATTTCCTTTATACAGTACTTAGATGACACATTTTTGAGCATTTTGTAAGAAGAACACATCATCCAATTATAACTCTAAATTCCTCAAACAATTAACTTTCATTTTGTATTTCAATCCCGCTAGTATTCTGAACCAGTTTCAATTCGGGGCCCATATCATTTGTTTGGCTTACCCTAAAATCGTGAAAAACTTCAGGGACAAAGTAGACATCTGTATCTACAACCTCTATGTTTTGAGTTTCTCCAAATTCACACGTTAAGAAGCTCAAAAAAATGTACAAAGAGGACCTACGAGTCTATCTCCATTGATAGCTTGAACTTTCAAAACCCTAGGTTTTGATTTAGCCCCCAAATCACCATAAAGATGAAATTTCTTCATGTTAATGTGTCATTAGACATCAAAGAACAAAACCCCATCATCAAAATCATCAAAACACTACATTTCATCAAATGGGTTTCACAAGAAGAGAGAAAAACTAAGCTTTAATCGATAGAACTAAGTGTCGGGATTGAGGCTTATCTTTTTGTACTAACCGAATGGCTTGATTCTCCTTCCCATTCTTGTTACAAAGGTTGAAAAGCTTGAAAGGGAACTCCCATGGAGATTTTTGTGGGTTACAGAGAAGGAAGAAAACAAGGTTTTGTCTTCTTTCTACCTAGCTTCTTATATAAGCTTCATTGTCCACTAATTACAACAATGCCACTCTTGTACTGGTTCTTAAACATCCGCTCGTATAATTTCCTGTAACCACCGAAAAAGTATCATACATCCTTAATTTGATGTCACCAAAAATGATAGTTCGCATCGATTATATTTTTTATTTTCGGTGTAACGGGTAAATCAAATACTAGATGTTACATATTAATCCCTCAAAACCTTAACATTAATGTAAATCATGCCTAATAATTAAAAAAAATAGCGGCCAATAGATTCTATCATCTAGAGGGTCTCAAAATTGGACCAGAAAATGTAAGATGAACAATACCCAGAAGAAGTTTATGAACAGTGCACAGAAGAAGTTTCGGCACTAGAAGATATAGAAGGTTAACCATAGAAGATACAAAAGGTCAACCATAGAAGATACAAAAGGTCAACCATAGAAGATACAAAAGGTTTCAACAGTGCATAAGAAGATAGGTTTCTACAGGGTCTTCCTCACATCACCAAAATTCTAAATCACTGACTACACTCTCTAGTGTACCTCCACTTATAAAGATCATAACTTTTGACTCAGATGTCCGAAATTTACATACTATATACCATTGGAAAGTTAGAAAGATACACTACAACTTTCCAGAAGAAAACTTTGTCTAATTTAGCCTAGATCAATACAAATTTTTTCCTGAAGTCAGAATGCAAAATTTACCCCTATGGAAGACTTGAGAATTTGCACTGTGCAAACTTAGAATGTCCTGAGCATAACCATTCCACTACCAATTGACTTCATTAAACTCCCAAATCTCAACTCAATAGGGTTTTCAATTGAAAATTCCACGAAGCACATTCACTAAAATTGGTTCTAGAATACTTTGACCCATGCCTTTTTTAACTCCAAGAACTAAAACCCTTCCAAAAATCCAAAAGATTCAAAATGATCTTACCTTGATTCTTCACCAAATGAAGAGATCTTTGGCTCAAATGGAAGCTCTTCTCTTCCTTTACCTTTTTCCCTTCTTGAACCACTTCAAAATCTCTCTCAAGACTAAGAAATGATGAAACCTAGCTCAACTCTCTTCTTTTCTCTCAACCACCGAAATTCTTTTCTCTTTCTTTCTTATTTTCTCTCTCTTCTTCATAACACTCTTTGTTTTTCTTTTCAATTCACGATTTCCCCCTTTTTAAAAAGCAAGATTACATTTCTTTCTTCCATTTCTACCCTTAATGAGCCCTAAAAGCCCCTTTTCCCCCTTCCTTATAGGCATATGTTCTTTTAACCTTAAGTGTCTTGCCAAAAACACCCCTTGAACATTTTTATAACCTTTACACTTTAATTCAATCAACCTATATCGTATAATCTTTCTAACATCAACATAATAATTAATTTCTACAAAATTTCATAAAGACCTCATAATTAATGTAAATCACACTTAGTCATCAAAAAGAAAATTTTTGCAGTCAACATTTCTCAATATGCTCACATTTATAAACAATTACACCCCGAATGTCAATAAATGCATGTACAGTCATTTTCATATGCAACGATTCAATGTTCATGTGCATGAGCATATCACATAATGCATGAGCATGAAACACATTTCTAATCTCTCAGTGAATTTCTCACATTTAAAATTTTAGCCTTAATATGGGTAACGGAATGTTACATCTAGTTATGGTAGTGAAGCTTCCAAATAGAGGTGGCTTCGTCTGGGCGACATGGTTGGCGAGTTGGAGGCAACAACATGGTGGAGGAGAAGAAAACAAGGATCAAGGCGTGGAAAAAACCAGAAATCTACTTATGGAAAACGATGAGGCGCGTGTATGACACGCCCATCAAGCCTCTCAGTGTGCCCAGTCCAGTACACGCGACATAAAGTTTTTGAATTTGTTTTTAATATATGTTAAGACTTAATTTTCATTCAATTAGTTTAAATCCCTAATAAATTTATAAAAGTATTTCCAATTATTTTGAAAATTGTTTTCAAAGAGTTGACTTTATTAGGAATATTTTGGAATTTAGTTTAATTTTTCATAAGGCTGAATTATTAAATTAAATTAATTATCAAAATTCAATTTCAAAATTAAGATAATTGTTTTTCTTAATTTGATTAAGAATAATAATTATATTGATTCCTAATTAATTTTAGAAAAGTAGTTTCTAAAGTTAGAATTAATTATTTTTAATTAGATTGAAATTAATTATTTAGATTCCTTAAAATTAAAAAAATTGTTTTCTTAAGTAATTAGGAAAAATGTTTCTTAATTAAATTCATTTATTTAAATTAGATTAAGATAAATTTATAACTTTATTTGTTTAGAAAATTACTATTCAATTCATTTAGAAATTGTTTCTTTATCTATTAATACTAAGTTTCTTGATTTATAAGAAAGGATATTTTCTTGATTAAATTTTGAAAAGTTTTCATTCATTTATCAAAAAAAGGAACTTTCTTTAATATTTTTTTAAAATAGTTTTCTAATTTATTAAAGAAAGGTTTTCTAATTTATTAGGAAACCAATCTCTAAATAAATAATATAAAGGACTTTATTAATTAAATTTGAAAAGTTTTTTATTTAATTTTGAAATTAGTTTCCTTTTAATATTAGAAAATAGTTTTCTAATTAAGGAAAAGAAATTTCTAATGAGATTAGAAATGTAATTACTAATTAGATTAGAAATCTTTTGAATCGGATTAGAAAGTGTAGCTTATATAATTTTGGAAAAGGAGTTTTTCTAAATTATAATAAGTAAGAAGAATAATTTATTGAAATTTGTTTTCAATTAAATTTTGTTAATGGAGTCATGATAAATTGGAAATAGTTTCCAATTGGATTTAAAAATTGTTTTCAAATCAAATTTAATTTCTATTTAGAATAGGAGTTTAATTTATTTAGGAATCAATGGTTTTATTCTAAAACTTTTCCAAGGAGTTGGAAATATTACTTTAGATTATGAAGATCAACAATTTGAATCAAACGGGGCTTGATATTTTATACATATAATGCGATTATGAGTGCATAAGATGCACACTTTATTTATACGATTGATATATATATTGGATGCATGTTAAATTGTATGTTTTATATATGTGATATTTTACATGCAATTTTATGTTTGATAAGACAAATGAAATTCAATCCCTCATTAAAATATTAAGTACACGTTGAGAATGTAATTGTAGCCTTCCATTCTTATAAAAAAAACAGAGTTCTGTTTATTGTATGCTTGTTGAGCAAGTTCAAGGCTACTTTAACCCAAACATGTTTAGTCTTATAATAGTAGGTTCTACTTAACTAAATTTATGTGATTTGGGTGAGCAAACTCATGATCACATGAATTTAGATTTAGGGTTAGGAATAACATATATGATATGTTTTGAAAAGAGTTGTCATCTAGTAGATCTAAGAGTCATATGAGATGTGATTGATAAAGTTGTTTCTACCTAATTTAGGTCTAGTTGGTTTATTGAGCAAACTCAAGATCAACTATATTTGAATTGGATCCTAGCCCACTAGAAAAATTAGAGTAATCTTTCTGAATAGTAGTGAGGGTTATTATTTCGAATAAAATAGTGGGAGTAACCAAATGCATGATTAAAGTCCTAATCTTATTTTGTAGTCATGACATATAATTGATTACTTATTTCTCTTACACTTATATTTTGTTCTTAGTGGAATTTACCTTATTTAGTATAGTTGACACTAAGTTAGTGAAACAAATTTCTTGGGCATAGGTTATGTTTGAGAAGAGTTTTAAAAGTTAAATAGAAAATTGTATGCCCATTATGCAATTTTACTATAATCCCTATTGAGGATTTGGCGACAAAGTTTTAAAGATATGTCAAAATCTTTATAGATGGCAAAATGTGTTGACATTTTGAGTTGACTAATGTTTCATAAACTTTGATGACAACATGTAAGATGTATGTTAACACCATGATAGTAAAATGTAAGGGGATGCATAGAGTAGAGTTGAAAGATACAGTACCTTTTTGGAATTGTTCCACTTAATTTAGCCTAATAAATGCATACTTGTGGACTACAATTAAAGGCTTTGTTATAGTATGATAATAGTTGTCATCAGAAGAAAAATGATTGTATGACTTTTTTTTGCCTATACAAGATATGATAGAGTTCATATGTATTTCTAATTCATGCTTATTAGTATATGATATTAAATTTAGATTCAACATTATTGCAATGTTCAATGCATGGTTGGAAATAGATTGTTAAGTAAAAGTAGTTGATCCAATTTTATACAAAGAGTTTGTATGTGTTGAATCAAAGGAGAATTATGCTTAACATAAGTGGCTAGAATTAAAATTTGGATAACTAAGAGTATCCTTTTATGACTTATTGGTCAAATCAACATAACGAAGAATCATAAAGTTACATACCCTATATATGTATCCTTTTGATTATGAATCGTATGGAGCTTGTGAAACATACATAGTTGAGGAATAACTAAATCAACCTTTGGTGAAAGGATGATGATGGTATTGAATTGTTAAATATTATACATGTGATGTATTGGATGAAATAACACTTCATAAAAGGATAATATTATATTTCATTATATTACTAATGACTTTTTATCATATAGTCATATGTGTTAAATCCAAGAATGCTAAAGCATTTCGATGAGATAGATTTGGTGAGTTTTAAATTTTTGGTTATCTATAGGGAATGAGATTCTTTAGTGAATACCTTCATAACTAAATTCATAAGAGTATGGATTTATGTAAGAATAAAAATACAATATGAGATATTGTATGATGCAAAGATGTTTCTTCTATAGTTATACCTAATATAATGATTTACCTTCTATAGTTCCAATTGAATCAAATTAGCAAGATTTCATATTAGATTTGAAATGCTAAGTCTTTGAAAGAGTCAAAGTTAATGATTTAAGGATGTAATGCTTAGTTAAAGCATATATTATCTATTAAGTTTAGAACTAAATTGGTTAATAAAAGGTTATGAGATATCTAAAAAGTTGGATATAATCTTACAGACCAATTGAACGAATTTTTTGATTCAATGTATATTTATAGGAGAATGGTTCTCATGATAAGTAGTGGAAGTAAGATGAAATTTGAAAAGTTCAAATCTCATGACCATAGATCAAATTGGAACTATTGCTTTTATTGATACATTTGATGTATAGTTGAAAGGCTATGAGACGTTGAAAGATTCACATTCATGATAAATTGGAAGAGTTTATTTTTTAGATGATTGTGAATTTATCATGTCTACAAGAGGGTTAGTAAGAGTATAGTTGTCCTCTTTAGTAAGAGTATGTGGAGACATATTGCTTATAGAGAATAATAATTCTTACTTTCAATTGTTGAAAACATAATTTGTCTAAAAACAATTCTTGTTGGATATGAAAAAGTAACAACTTAATTATGAGAAATAGATCTATAGAGATAGATTTGTTGTTGTCAACTTATTCTAAGTCCAAGTACATAGACAATGTACCAAACATGTTTAGTATTTAAGATATATTTGATACTTGTGAAGTATTAAAGATATCCATTATTCTGTGTATAAGTTGATATTTGAGTTCAAGATGATAAGGATATAACTTTAAAAGTAAATCCTAATTAAGGTTTATTTACTTAGAACAATATCATTTAGGATTGGAAAGGTTCCAATGTAGCAATTGGTTGCTAATTAAGCCAAATACATTTTTCATTAGTGAAAATGATTAATCGAATCAATAAGTTCTTTAGTGAACTTGATATAGTTCCTTGCATTGTTTAAGACAGTAATGTACTATAGAACATTAGAGCCTTTAGGCATGCATAGGAGCTAATGTCTCATCAAAGATCCAAGAATGTGATTAGGCAAATTTTCTTAATTATGATGATAATTAAAATGGGAGTTGTAAGATTTAACTTAGTGCTCACTATAGAGAATCTTATAGAATTCTCTCATTAAGCCACTGTTCCAGCAGTAGAATAATCGTCATATGGTGATATGGTATAAATACTTAAAAGATTGGCTTAGTGCAAATAGGAGATTGTTGGCTTCTGCCCTATAGCCAATCACTTTGGTTATAGTTTAGTGACAAATTATTTAAAGGCATTCTTTATCTTGTACATGTTTAGATGTATATGATAAAGTCCATAGAATAATTGTACATTGCAAATGAAATTATAAGGAGATTATAATTATGAGATTCATATTGCATTTATGTATTATTCCTAAATGTTCCTAGTCATTATTCTATTAAGATTGGACATTAATAGAACGTAAAAAGATTAGCATATGTTTTGTTTTTCCTAATAAAGGAAATAGTTGATCTCATAGGCTAAAATATAGAGATACTTAAACAAACATGTGAGTGCTTGTTAAAGAACAAGTTCACATAATAGACTCGATATGAGAAATCTATTTGGAATATTACTTGTATGTTTATGGAATTCTCATTGTGATGATTATATAAGTGATCCTTTGACTTGAGATCGCCAAAGTTATCTTGTATAGGATTGCTATGTTTTGATACTATTTATGACCTATTTAATCATGGGTTGTCCAATTGGTAATCATTAGATGTAGTATGAATTATATGGAGATAATTGTGTGATTAAGATAGGATTCATCACCCTAAATTAATTAGGGAGAATGTTCCATTATTCTCTATTGTTGTTGATTCAAGAAAACCTTGGCCAAGGTGGAATGATTTTTTCTAAATAGTTTACAAATATCATTAATTGAATCAATAGCTAATGGCAGAGAACTAATATGATTGGACTCAAAATAGATTAGACATCAATTCCATGCTCTATGTCTAATCAGAACATTGGTTAATGAGAGGATTGAATTATACGAAAAAATCATGCATGGAAAGGTTAGTCAAAACCACTTTGACATTCCTAAATATTTGGGTGATCATGTTGCGTTGGTAGACACCAATCTTGATCTATGATTATAAATTGTTTAATTGGAGAATTAAAGATAAATTAAAAGGAGTTTTAATTCATCTAATTCTAATTATGAATTAGAATTAGAATTTATAATCACTGCCAATATATTTGGGAATCTAATAGGTCTCACATATATAATGGGCTGAAGAGAGCAAAGTTATTTTAATCAAGTTGGATTTGATTGTTAAGTTTGAAAAACTTTATGATTAAATATGAGATATTTAATAAATAAGGATCAATATGAGAAATTGGATTTTATTTAGACATAACTAGTATTTAATTAGAATTACAAATAATTCTAATTAAAGTTTAATTTAAATTAGAATTTAATATCAATGAAATTACCAAAATGTACAAAACCTATTATAAATAGGCTTAGGCCCTGTTTGGTTGGATGTTAATTAATGGAATGAAACAGAACGATTTATAATGGAATGGAATGTAATATAGTAAAAATTTGTTTGGAAGGGATGCAACGGTTCATAATGTAATGTAGTGAAATATTATTTGAAAGTGGATGGAATGGAATGTAATGTATAATAAATGACTATTGTACCCCTTATATTAAAATGGTTATTGTAAGAGGTTTAATGCTATGATTTTAAAATAGAAATCATTTCCAATTAAAAAGTCATGATTTTGACTTAAATTTTTTATATACTTTCTATTTTAAAGTAATAAAGATTTTATTATTTTATAATTAATTATATACAATTTGTTATTAATTATATTATTAATTATTTAATATATTTTAAGTTATTATATTAAACTTTATTTTATTATATTCTATGTGATTTATACTTAAAAATAATTTATTTATATTTTTATTTATATAGAAATATATACAAACAATTAAAAACAAGTTAGGAGTTGCACGATTGGGCACTGTGAGACACAATCTCACAATCGTGCTTTTCTGGATAACTCTTCATTGTCACGATCGTGCATAAGCATGATCGTGCAATTCCTAATCTCTCCTCTCGGTCATGATCGTGCTTCTCCATAGAGGGTTCCTCTATCAAGATCGTGATAGACAATATTCTGTATGTCCATACAAAACTGCAAATTTTGTCTCTTCTTCCTCTCTTTTGCTAAATCCAACATTTCTAACTTATGTCTATTATTTTCTCTTCATTTCGACTT
>JAOTAX010037732.1:0-11071 GCA_025629825.1 Erythroxylum guanchezii
AATTAATTAATATTATAAATAATAAAAATAATAATTTTTTTATTCAAATTTTGTAAAAAAAAAAACAACTGGATTAATTAATATTTCACACATTATATAAATCCAAATAACAATTAAAAATAGTAACAAAAATCTGAAGGAAATGATATGTTTTTGTTACTATTTTATTTTATTTATATAATAGTTCGTTTTTCCTAGGAAGAGGATTGTTTACTCGGACCGTCTTTCTCTATCCTTTGTTCGTTTTTCCTAGGAAGAGACGATTTTTCCTTTGAGAACGTTCTTCTGCACACTTTGTCATTGGACTATTATTGATTTGAAGAAACTATCCATAGGGTAGGAAGTTGCTTCGGGCGCCTATTTTAGAATTGTACGCAGCAATTTCAATATTCAATATTGGAGGCGCCATAAGTTGAAAATAATTCCAAAGTTATGCTGATTGATGCGTACTAAGTAAGACTAATCAACGATCACAATACCATCGAGGCTTGTCAGTGACTATATTACTTTATTTTATTCTAATATAAAATAAGCTTAAAATAATGAATATTGAGTTTGTTAAAAGAAAAAAGAGTTATTATGGTTACTTAATAAAGAAACTCTCTCCTCTTCCTTCGACCGAAAAGAAACGTTTATAGATATTAAAATATACACGTTCTTATACTATTGAAAAGAATAAAGGAAGAGAAAAAGATGAGAATGGGTAAAATTTTTATGTAAAGAAAAAATTTGTTAATAAGAAGAGATTACATGCGCATGGATCAAAATTAATATTTCTTTCTTTTCTTTTTAACACTAATTTTAAAATTTAAAAATGTTGAATTAATTGTATCATAAATATAGGTAAATTCTATGCTTGAAATATTACTCAAAATGTTATAGAAGATTGTTATTATTTCCGTTGTAATATCTCGATTAAGGTTATCTTATTTCTCCATTTCTGGAATTGCATTAATCGTTTTAATAATCCTTTATAATAACAAGTCAGAAATTGTCAAAGGCTGTTGGGTTATTATCGTTAGCATGAGTGTTTGTTTTTTCAATTAAAAACTGAAAGGCCTATACCCTAATTACCTAGTGGGACCATAATTGTGGTTTGGTGTTGAAACATCAAATTGTTATTTACATGCATTAATTGAAGTTTGTAAGACCATAAATAAAGTTTTTTTTTTTGTGCATTACTTGATTACTCCAAATTCTTCGAAAACGAAAAGTTAAAGAAAAGTCTTTTTATGGGACCTACCATTAAAACATTATATTTGTGTGCATTAATTATTTGTACGAGATTTGAAAAACATGTTTTCTGTTTATTAAAAAATAAAAGAGTTAAAAGACAATGTTTGGTGGGGCTCACTTTAAAGAGACTTTTGATTGTCTTATTATAAAGTTTAGGGTTAAAATGTACGAAAATAGTGACTCTTTTGTCGAAAAGTCTTTAGGCATATTTTGTTGGGATTGACAGAAAATAAATTGAAAATAAAAGGTTGAAGATGGTCAATTATGTTTTTAGTCCATATAATTTTTGGATTATTATAATCTAGCAATAAAATTACAATTTTGTTCCTAAAAGGTTTTTGAACTTTACATTATCATCTTTCAACATTAAAGTTAAATCCCAAAATTCACGTATACTTACTAATTAAATGTTTACTGTATAGAAAACTTGTTAGTCGTCAAAGTGACCTTGCTTGAAAAGATATTTAGGTATTTAATTATGCATTCTTTCAATTGTTTATGTTATATGATGTTAATAAATGACATAATAGTTAAACTGAACAATTAAGATTATTAATTATAATGCTAGGAGATCACCCAAAGGTGGGTCATTGCTTATAATTAATAACATTAAAGAGACTTATCAACCTACTTGGTGAATATGTTTGTATATCCAAAACATGCATACTAGCTTGAGTATAATTTACTGTATATCAAAGTGTGTATATATATATGTTGTTAGCATCATTATGGATTAAGGATATGTGTTTAAGTATCACCCAAAGGTGTACTTAAATATATATATTAAAGTTTATTATTGTCTGAATTTATTAGTTGTACTCAAAGTATTAATGTGCGAGTTTGTTTTTACGTTCGTAGTTTCTAGTAATTTGTTAGTTATGGGCAATGGTTTAATCAAGTTCAATGGGCTAAACTATGCCGATTGGTCTGAGCAAATCCAATTTCGATCGGGTATATTATGGATAAGGACTTGACATTAGTTGCAGAGAAGCCTACAACCATTACTGAGACCACTAACCAAGCTGAAATGAAATATTTTAAGGCTTGGAAAAAGTCTAATAGGTTGAGTATAAACTTGATGCGATTGCCAATGGTTGAAAATGTTAACCCATCAATGTCTCATACAGAAAATGCAAGCGAATTCATGATGAAAATCAAAGAGTGCTCATAATCAGACATAACTGAAAAGTCTATTGTAGGAAGCTTGATGAGCGAATTGACGACAAAGAAGTTTAACTGGTCATAACCTATCCATGATCAAGTAACAGGCATGTTAAATTTGGCTGCAAAGCTGAAATCAATGGGCATGGATGCGAGTGAATCCTTCTTAGTATAGTTCATCAAATCACTTACTCCTGAATTTGGTTAGTTCCAAGTGAATTACAACACTTTGAAAGAAAAAGGGAACTTTCAAAAAATCAAGGTCATGTTGGTGTAGGAGGAACGAAGATTAAAGAAAATGAAGGAACACTTTATTTACTTCACAGTACATAAAAAAGCTAGCAGCAAAGAGGGAAAGCCAAGAAAGAAGAGCAACAAGAAGGACAGAGCCCCTATGAAGGTTAATGAAGGCCAAATCGATAAAGAGCAGTGTTGTTTCTTCTGCAAGAAAGATTGCCTTAGGAGAAAGGCTTGGTTGGAAAAGAAAGGTAAGTATTATGTTTCAATATGTTTTAAATCAAATCTTATTAAGGTGCCCAATAATACTTGGTGGTTAGATTCAGGTGCAACTACTCATTTGTCACATATTATACAGGAATTCCTTTCGATTCAAACCATAAACAGAACTGAAAAGTTCTTGTATATGGGTAACAAAATGAAGGCATAAATAGAAGGAATAGGGATGTACAGATTGATCTTAGACACTAATTGTAGTCTAGACCTTGAAAAATGTCTTTATGTTCCTGAATGTGCCAAAAATTTAGTTTCTGTTAGTAAGTTGGATTAGATAGGTTTTAATTTCAATGTTGGAAATGATGTTTTTTTCCTTTGTATAAACGATAGCACTATTATGATTATAGTACATTAATAGATGGTTTATATCGTTTTAACCTTGATGTTAATCATTATGAATCCCTGTTTCATGTTGAACATAACTTGGTAATAAACGTAGCGCACATAATGAATACTTTGCTTACTTGTGGCATCAAAGGTTAGGCCATATATCTAGAGAAAGGGTAATGAGGTTAGTGAAAGGTTAAATCTTACCTCATTTAGATTTGACTGATTGGGATGTATTATGTGTGGATTGCATTAAAGGCAATCAAACCAAACACATATCTAAGAATTCAGCCACAAGAAGTACCGAGTTACTTAAATTAATATACACTGATATCTGTGATCCATTTCATGTCCAATCTTGGAGTGGTGAAAAGTATTTTATCACCTTTATTGATGACTATTCAAGTTATTATTTTCTCTATTTACTGCATGAAAAGTCTCAATTAGTGGACATTCTTACGGTGTTCATTAATGAGGTAGAAAGATAGTAAGATAGAAAAGTGAAAGTTGTAAGGTCGAATAGAGGTGGTGAATATTATGGTAAATATGATGATAATGAATAATGTCCAGGTCCATTTGCAAAATTTCTTCAAAATCGGGGCATTTATGCACAGTATATAATGTCTAGTACACCACAACAAAATGGTGTAGCTGAAAGGTAGAATCTTATTCTTATGGATATGGTTAAGAGTATGTTAAGTTACACGAATATACCTTTATCTTTATAGATGTATGAATTAAAGATAGCTATATATCTACTTAATAAAGTTCCTAATAAAGCGATTCCTGTGACACCTTATAAATTCTGGACAGGTAGGGAACCTAGCCTGATGCACCTGCATGTTTAGGGTTGGCCAATCGAAATAAGGATTTATAATCCTCATGAAAGGAAACTTTATGCAAGAACCATTAGTAGTTACTTCATCGATTATCCAGAAAAGTCCAAAGAGTATATATAATATTGTCCTAACCATGGTACAAGAATAGTTGAGTCTAGTAATGCTAGGTTCATTGAAAATGGACATATTAATGAGACTGGGGAACCACGAAAGGTGGATATTCAAGAGATTCAGGTGAAAAATCCTTCATCTAGTGTCTTCTCAAGTTATTGTTCGTCTTGTTGTATCATAGTCACGCACCATATCGAAACAACGAATTAATATTCCAAACCAACAAGAAGTAAATGTCAATAATGAACCAGTAAATAATGTGCAAGTTACAAATGATCAAGTGATATCATAAGAAATAGTATTGCAAAGGTCTAAAAGGGATAAAAGAGCAGTTAAATCAGATGAATTTGTGGTGTATTTACTTAAGCATGAGTGTGACTTGAGCATTGATAAGGATCTAGTCTCATTTAAAGAAGTCATGAAATGTAATAATTCTGAAAAGTGACTCAATTCTATAAAAGAAGAGGTAAAATCTATGGATGATAATCAAGTATGGGAAGTAGTAGAGTTACCTGAAGGCTCAAAGCAAGTGAGCTGTAAATGGGTCTTTAAGACCAAAAGGGACTCAAAAGGTAATATTGAAAGGCACAAAGCCAGACTTGTAACCAAAGTTTATACCCAAAAGGATGGCGTTGAATTTAAAGAGACCTTCTTTCCAATTTCAAAGAAAGACTCTTTAAGAATTGTTATGGCATTAGTAACTTATTATGATTTAGAGCTTCACCAAATGGATGTAATAACCGCTATTTTTAATGTAAACTTAGAAGAAGAAGTTTATATAGATCAACCGAAAAGTTTTGTGATTGCAGAAAAGGAAAATATGGTGTGTAAATTAAAGAAGTCAATGTATGGTTTGAAACAATAGTGTTATCGTAAGTTCAATAATATCATTACCTCTTATGATTTTATAGATAACACTGTTGATAGGTGTATCTATATGAAGGTCAGTGGGAGCAGGATCATTATTTTGGTACTACATGTTGACGATATTCTTTTAACTGCTAATAATTTAGGCTTGTTACATGATGTAAAGAAATTTCTCTCTAATAATTTTGAAATGAAAGATATAGGTAGGCATCCTATGTGATTGGAATAGAAATATTCCATGATAGGACATAAGGATTGTTATTGTCTCAGAAAGGATATATCAGTAAAGTATTAAAGAGATTTAAGATAAAAAAAATGCTTATCAAGGATAGTTCTAACTTAGAAAAGGGAATAAATTTAGTGAAATGCAGTGTCCCAAGAATGATTTGGAACGAAAGGAAATGAAATATATTCCCTGTGCATCTGTAGTTGGGAGTTTGATGTATATTTAGACTTGTACTCAGTTGGATATCAGTTTTACTGTTGAAATGTTAAGCCGATATCAAAGTAATCCCGGATTGGACCACTAGAAAGCTGCAAAAAAAGTTCTTAGGTATTTACAAGGCACCAAGGATTACATGCTCACATGCAGAAAATTAGATCACTTAGAAGTGATCGGTTATTCAGATTCAGACTATGCTAGTTGTATAGACTTAAGGAAATCTTTGGTTATCTATTCCAATTAGCAGGAGGGGCAATTTCTTGGAAGAGTGGAAAGCAATCTGCCATTGCTACTTCCACTATAGAGGCCGAATTTGTGGCATGTATTGAGGCCACTATTCAAGCATTATGGTTGTGGAACTTTGTCTTAAGGCTAGGTATTGTCGACAATTTAGCTAGACCGCTAAGAATTTATTGTGATAATTTCACAGATGTATTCTTCTCTAAAAATGATAAGTATTATAAGGGATCTAAACACATGGATTTGAAATACTTGTTAGTTAAAGAAGAAGTGGAAAAAAATAAAATATCGATTGAGCATATTGGAACTAATCTAATGGTAGAGGATCCGTTAACTAAAGGATTACCGCCTAAAACATTTACTGGCCATGTTGAAAGGATAGGCATTATATATAAGTCCTTGTTAGCGTGAGATCATGTTATGTATGTACCTATGTTTGGATATTTGCTATTAGTGTTTTGACACTTACGAATTCAATTAATGATATGTTTTTTTGTTTGTTAGTTGTCACATTATGTTATGTACCTGCATTGTTTTATTGTGATGACAAATTATGTTTTAAAAAACATTAAAAGTTGAGAATTATAGTGTTTCTCAATTATAGTTATTTTGAGTTGAGATGATTGTGTGATACATGGAAAGAATCATGTCGATAGATGACTTGTGACCGCTATGATCCCATTATTTTAATTCATTCAAGTTTGATGACTTGAAAGATTCAATATATGGTGCACACTTGTGTTGTTGGATCATCAAGTTGTAACATGGGCCAGGTGGGAGATTTTTAGATTTTTTTAATAAT
Source organism: Erythroxylum guanchezii (assembly GCA_025629825.1). Lineage (NCBI taxonomy): Eukaryota > Viridiplantae > Streptophyta > Magnoliopsida > Malpighiales > Erythroxylaceae > Erythroxylum > Erythroxylum guanchezii. The sequence continues at coordinate 6,539 of JAOTAX010037732.1, forward strand.
CATAAGTGTGGCCCATATTATTTTATTTGATTCTAATATAAAGTGAGCTCAAAATAATGGTTATTAGGTTTGTTAAAGGAAATTAGAGTTGTTAAGGTTACGTAATAAATAAATCCTTCCCTCTCCCTTCAAGTGAAAAGAAACATTTACAGATATTAAAACATATATGTTCTTGCACTATTGAAAAGAACGAAGAAAGGGAAGAAGACGAGAGTGGATAAAGTTTTTGCGTAAAGAAGGGATTTGCTAACAAAAAGAGGTTACATGAGTATGGATCAAGGTTAGTATTTCTCTCTTTTCTTTATAACACTAATTTTATGGTATGAAGGTGTTGAATTAATTGTGTCATAAATGTTCTTGGGTTAATTCTATGTTTGAAATATTGCTTAGAATGTTAAAGATTAAATCTCACAGACTCAACAGATGGGGTTCTTTGCCTTCACGCCTCAAAGTTGAGAGCTCCGTTTTAACTCCGGACTTTGATCTCTCTAAGATTCTTTGTTATATTTCAATATTATTAGCACCACATAAAACATACTTCAATTAGTATTAGTACTTTAGTTTATATTCATGATTTAATCAGAACGTAATCTTTAAATTTTAAGTTATTTTAATTTATTATGTTGGAAATTCAAGTATGAGTGGGAATCTCACATTGGAAAGAGATGGAACTAGTAAGGAGCATATAAGTGGAAAGGACTTATAAACACAATGCCTTAAGATTTTGGGTTGGAATGTGGTGTCAAGACCCACGTGTATGTTCCCTCACTAGGCTCATGATGTGGATCTCCCATGAAAATGGACTCCCCAAATCTAACAAGTAGTATCAGAGCTGATGGTTTGGCAAGGGACAAGTATGGAGACAGTATTCAGATTCTGTAGTTGCCTCCTAATGTGGAAGAGAAAAGAAACTCCTGGTAGGCCCAAACCAGTGGAATATAAGGGCTCTTGATGACACCATATATTCAAGCTGCTAAGAAAATGGCTTTTATTCAAGAGAGAATCGAAACTCAATGTAAAATTTCACACTTGAGGGAGAGATTGTTGAAATTTCTAAGTGTGAGTGAGATTTCCACTTTGGAAAGAGATGGAACTAGTGAGAGGCATATAAGTGGAAAGGACAACATATTCAAATTCAATTAAATTTAGATTTCAACCTACTTGCCAATTTTAAAAATAGTTTAAACTTAAATTTGATTTAATTAGTTGTCAACTCTAATTTAAATTCACAAATTATAAATCAATTAATTTTAATTAATTATATAATTTATCTAAATTACGAAATAAACTTAAAATTTTATCTAATATATGTTTGAAAGATAATAATATAAGTTAATTTTTTAATAATTAACTTAATAATTTATTCAGTATAAATTCAAAAAGTAATAATTATAATTCTATTACTTGTTTGGTTAAGCAAATTATTCAAATCATGCTATCTACTAATTATTTGTATTTGTTAAAAACTCGTGTCTATTTATATACACCTTCTAAAGAATTATGAATATGCATATTGGAATCTACCAACGAAAGAAAGTTTAGAGTCGGTGTTTTTCAAAATCATGAGAACGAAAGGATTATTATAATGTAAGTAATGGCATTTATTATTTGTTCGTTGAAATTTATTTAGTCATTAATCAATAATTGAATCGTGGAATCTTAGTAGTTGAGCTCAACTCGGCGATGCATACGACAATATATGTTTCAAACACGTGAAGTAATTACAAGTCCATGCAAACATGTATTTAAGGCTACCGTCTCCTCTTCTTAAACGAAATCGACCTCTCTTTAGCAAACACACTTACAGAGACACCGTGCATTTTCCTTCGCTTTTAGAGCTCAGATCTTTTGTCCAGTTTTATCTTGTCTTATTCTGTCTCATAAAATTTTAGCCATTTATTTTGCGGGCTTTACGTGGGTTTCATGCGAACCCCACATAAATAAATAGCTGAGATTTATTTGACACAATAAAACACCATAATATTGGACAGTAGATAACTCTCTCTTTTACTTGCTCTTTTCGTGCTTATACTATCACTGATCTTTCTACTCTATAACCACCTCTTTAGAAATCGCAAAAATCTAAGCCGCAACATTCCACCACAAGTTGCAGGTTCCTTGCCAATCATAGGCCACATTCATTTGCTTAGAGGACCAAAACCAATTGCACGAATCTTTAGTTCCTCAGCTGATAAGCGTGGACCCATCTTCTCAATTTGGGTTGATGCCCATCGAACTGTTGTGATTAGCAGTTACCAAGCTATGAAAGAGTTCTTCACCACCAACGACAGGATTATGGCTTCACGACCTGCATCAACTCAAGCAAAGCACCTTGGGTACAATTGTGCAGCCATCGCTTTTGCACCTTATGGAGCCTACTGGCGTGAAATGCGTAAGTTTTCCATGATCCATCTTCTCTCCCTCAACAGACTCAAGTCTTTGAAGCACTTTCGAGTGTCGGAAGTGGACAAGATGATCAGAGATTTATATATCGTGTGCGAGAGGAATGACGAAGGGTCAGCCAAGGTTGTGATGAGTGAATGGCTAGATCATCTTACCGTGAATATACTTGCCAGAATCGTTTCCGGGAAGAGACTTTTTGATGTCCGCAACAATAAGAATGAGAAAGAAGGTAACGTTGCTGCAAAAACCATGGCAGATGTGATGTATTACATGGCAGTTCCTGTTCCTGGGGATTTCATTCTGTTCTTAGGACGGTTTGATTTTTGAGTAGAGAAAAAGATGGAGAGAGTAAGCAAAGATTTTGATTCAGTTATGGATAAATGGATTGAGGAACACCAATTGAAGAGGCTCGATACTACCACTAGTCATAACCATGACGATGACCAAGCAAACCAAGAATCCTCGATGTTATGCTTTCAACTGTCGAGGGCTATCCCGAGTATGGACACACGCGAAAGCATCATCAAGGCAACAGCAATGGTAAAAGCCTGTCTTTGATTTTTGATAATTTAAGAATGACTTCCATAACGGTAACATTCTAAAATATGTATTGCATGTACTGGTTGGTTGTAGATTTTCACCGTTGCTGGGTCGCTCGGCTTTAGCCTTGACATGGATACTCTCCAACTTGTTGAACAACAGACGCTGCCTCGAGCAGCACGAGAAGAGCTTGACTCTAAAGTTGGCAGGGAGAGACTTGTAGAAGAGTCGGACATTGGCAACTTACAGTACTTGCAGGCTATCATCAAAGAGACGCTGCGATTGTACCCACCAGGTCCTGTTGCAGCTCCACATGAAGCCACCCAAGATTGCACGCTCCGTGGCTTCGACATTCCAAAGGGCACTAGAATTTTCTTAAACTTGTGGAAGTTGCATAGGGATCCAAGTGTTTGGTCCGATCCTGAGGAGTTCAGGCCAGAAAGATTTCTTACAAGCCACGCAAATCTGGAAATTTATTGTCAAAACTACGAATACATGCCATTTGTGTCTGGAAGAACCTAGCGACGCAAATTTTGCAGTTAAGTCTGGCAAGGTTGCTTCAGGCTTTTGAGCTGACCACACCCTGCAGCGAGCCTGTGGACATGACTGAGTCCTTCAGTTTGGTTTTGCTTAACAAAACTCCTCTCGAAGTTGTGCTCACCCCTCGTCTTGCTCCTCAACTTTATGATCAGTAGTGCTTCAAGTTCCATAATTCTAGCTGATGCGCCCAGATTTGTTGAAGAAAATCTTAGATTACTATTACAATAAAAGAAGATGCTACACAGTCTGTAAGAGCTATCAGATTTTTCTTAAATTTTCAGTAAACCTTGCGCTTTAAGTCTTCGAATTAAATTCTTTAGCTGTCACTTCTTTAATTGATTGGTTGAGATCTACACTTATATCATCGTTAAATGTCGTCTATTCTGCGCATATAATGGAGTCTAGATTTTCTGTCCAATATTATAGTGCTTTATTATTTCTAATAAATCTTAACCATTTATTTATGTGAGTCCCACAAAATAAATGACTGAGATTTCATGGGACAGAATAAGATAAAGTAAAATTGGACAGATGATCTTGTCCCCATAAACTGATAAGGTCTATTAAAATTAATTTAAATTTAAATTGTTGATATTATATTATCTTATGTGTTTCAAGTAACATTAGATCTCATATAAAAATAAAAATATATATTTTAAAATAGATTTTTTACCTAATTTATTTTGACAAAAATGATACTTGAAGTAGGGGTGAGTATTCGGGTAATTCGGGCCAAATTTGCACTGTTCGAGTATGGCCCGAATTACCCGAAATTTTTTCATCTTACCAGGCCCGAATCCGAATTTTCAATTACCCGAACTTACCCGAACCCGAACGGGAATTTTTAATTATCCGAACTTACCCGGCCCGAACCCGAATTTTTAATTACTCGAACTTCTCCCGGCCCGAACTTACCCAAACTTACCCGAAATTTTCATTGGTTCTCTTTCAAAAATTACACAAAATAACTGAATAACAAATAGTTGAATTCACTAATAATATAACCAAATATTTCAATTAACTAGCATAATTAATCTGTTAATTCTACAA
>JAOTAX010037753.1:0-11068 GCA_025629825.1 Erythroxylum guanchezii
CTTCCTGTCTGAACTTTCAAGCCAATCACTAGGGGGGTTGGTGGACTTGACAATGCCTGCAAATTTTGACTCTTTAAGCTCATACGAGACCCACTATTACATGAAGATGAAGGTGAAGTCATTTCTAGCCCAGCCCCGTGAGAGCTTTTCGTCAAAATGATGTTGCCCTTTTTTTAAAGGATATGAAGATTCTCTTCCGAAATTAACTTCATACTAGTTGTTGAAAGTTTGTTTAACGAAGATTGCAAAAATGAGAGTCTAATGACTAAAAATGTATTTTGAATATCTAACATCCGTAGTAGAATATAACTTGAACTGTGATATTTTGAAGTGTTTAAGTTGAATTATAACATTTTTTAAATGTTCAGAACGGACTTTAAGCTGAAGAAGAAAAGTTTAACGGACTTATCAATTAAATGTCATATTAATATTAATATAATATTATTTTTATATTTTAAAATAAAAAATAAATCTTACTATCACATAATTAATTTTTTTATTTAGTTAGAAAATAAATCTTACTTTCCCATGAAAGTAAAACTCATAGTTAGATATTTAAGAGAGCAAATCCTACTTGTTATGTAGTAGTGAGACTCACTATTATAAATTTGAAATAATAGGTCTCTCGTCATATATCAATAAAACTCACTTTTTTACAAAAAAACCTATTATTTTAAATAAAAATATCTCGTTAATATTAATATAATATTTACCTAATAGAGAGTTAACTTTATTAAATTTTTTATTCACTTATTATATGTTTTGAATATTTTGAAAATATTAAGATTTAATTTGAATGTTTAGACATCTTAAAAGTGTTTTATATTTTGTTATAAATGTTAATGTTTAAATTGTAATTTTAATCATTAAACTAAACGTGGACGTACGACTAAAATTGAAAAAAACCATCGTGGGGTATAAATGCACTTCCATAAATCTAACGATGAAAGATGACAAAAGCAATCAAAAATTGAAAAGAATCATTACGGGATATACGCACTTCCATAAATCTCTACGGTGAAAAGGTCCGTTCTGCTAAGAATACGATGCACTAGTCACGTAAACTATGTCAACATTTAACAAATGGTCACATCAGGTGGGTGGGTACTGGGTGGGTATTGTTAGATATCAGATAGTTGAATTGTTTATTTTCATTTTCTTGTTGTGGACGTTCCAAATTTTCCTGATCTCCTCTGCATTCTGATAATTGAAAACTGTTGCCATGTGTAGCATATATTTGTATACTTAACATTTTCATAACATAGAATCCCAAGTTGTAGGTAAGTTGGTAGCGGATTGTTTTGGCTTAAATGAGATTATTGGTTTGAACCGTACTTATGTATGCAGCTGTTTAGAATTTGAGACCAGAGTTTTGTCTCCCGTAAGAAACCTACCTGATTCAAGTGGGGATTAATTTAGGTGTGGATGACTTAAAGATATTTTCTCATAATTGGATCCTCTTAAGACATCTTGTAAGGAAATTTTTTTTTTCATACCATAGTGACCAACTTATTGGTTGAGATTTATTTCCAGTTATGTCCAAACAATGTATATTAGAAATGACTATGTCCAACTTTTAAGACGCCTTCGTCCTTTTGACGTAGTAAGGCAGAGGGGTTGACTTAGACTGTCAGGGTAAAAGGCCCTAATTTAATTGTTTAAGCTAATACCTGAATTGTACCTAAATCTACTCCAGCATCATACTAGAAAAAAATAGGATAATGGTCTTCATTACATTTAGTGCCATGACTGTTATTTAATTTAAGAAAATAACTTTTGAAATGAAGTATACTTAAATTAGGTTTTGGATTATAACAAGCAAATAATAGAATCATGAGTTTGAATATAGTACCATATCAGTCGTCACTGGTTGATATCAGTTGTATTGTCCAAATATTAGTATCAATTCTTTCGGTAGATACCGGCTGATAATTAAAATATCGGTCAAAGTTTTAATTTTAAAAAATTATAGAACTAAATTTAAAATTTTAAAATTTCTCATATACAAAATAATTATTATCTATACATAAAAAGAAATATGATAAAATTGTCTACAATTTATTTTATATATGGTAAAGATACAAATAAAAATGTATTAAATAATTTTTAAGTAATTAGACTTATACAAAGTGATTATAGATTATATAATTAAATATGTTATTTTAAGATAATTTAAATATATTGAATAATTTTTTAAAATTTATGCATTTCATATTTACATTCTATGTACTTTTTATGATACATGTAAAATATTATTATAACTTTTGAAATATGTAAAAATAATATTTGAAATTAAATTCACTTATTATAAATGCATATTTTTACTTTATATTATTCTTAATTTTATATTTATATAATAGTCAAATGATCTTTTTTATCTTAATTTATGAGAAACATATGAAAATAAATTAATAAAATAAAAAATTGTTATATCAAATTTATATTATTATGAGTTTTTGAGCTAAAATTGAATGTATATTATAATATATTGAAGGATTGTTTAGTAATTTTATAAAATTTAGAGACTACGTTGTAATTTTAAAAAATATCCTAAACAATATATGATATTGACTAGTATCGGGACTTTACTGTATCAAAATTAAATTCAATATCAAATTTGATGCAATGTTCATAACATTGGATAAAATACACTATAAGAATAATAAACAGAACTAATTTTGATAATGAAAAAGAACGAGTAGACAATTGAAATTTTGAAAGAAACTACAGTGAAATAATATATATGAATTATTACAGTTGTAATTTGACTTTGAATAATATCTAGGAATGACTATAAGACCCATGATTGGTGTCAAAATAATTCATTTAAAAAAAGTTTCACAAAGAAGTTATCATATACACCAAATTAAATTAACACACTATTTGTGGGCTTAATATATAATAAATAACATTCTACATCTTTTTTTTCCTTGATGAAATTACTCATCAACTCCCATACAAATCATGAAACAATTTTTTTTTAAGATACCCATGAAATTGAGTTAAAACCCAAAACTTCTATGATGCTTGCATGATATGAATCTCCTAATTTTGAGGAATAAAGACAAAATTTCTCCCCATTTTGGAACTAAATATAAAACTTCAATTTCTAAACATTTGAAATAGGAGAAAAGCTGAATAAAGTATATTTTCCTTGATTAATCATTTGTTTATATATAAATATATGAATTAACAATCCATAAATTGTTGGAAAATTAAGATGAGATTTGATCCTGACCACAGCAGAATAATTACAAACTTTTCGTCATTTGATTTTCTAAAAACAAAGATCACTTTATTATGTAAAATGATTAACAGAGAAATCATAATAAAGCATGAATCATAATTCGTATCTTATTCCAAAGCTTAATCATTTTCTTGTCATATCCATCAAACCATTTTTGAGATCAGTTTATTTCCACCACAGTAGCCGCACAAGTATCCAGCCTCTATAGATATAGTTTTAACAGGTTGAGAGAACTCTGTAATTCTTACGGAGAGGTTTAAGCAAAAAGTGCTAGGTCCATTAGAGTTTAAACCTATTTATAATAAATTTTGGACGTTTTAGTAATTTAATTGAAATTAAATTCTAATTTCAATTAAACTTTAGTTAGAATTACAAATATTTTTAGTTAAATATCAATTATGCCCGATTGAGATTCAATATCTCATATTGATCTTTATTTATTAAATATCTCATATTTAATCATAAAGTTTCTCAAACTTCACAATCAAGTCCCACTTGATTAAAATAACTTTGCGCTCCATAACTTATTCTTTATGCGTGACTCATTAAGTTCCCCTATATATTGACATAAATTATAATTCTAATTCATAATTAGAATTAGATAAATTAAAAATCCTTTCAATTTATCTTTAATTCTCCAATTAAATAATTTATAATCACAGATCAATACTGGTGTTTAACAATGCATCATGATCTCCCAAAATTTAGAAATGTCAAAGTAGTTTTAACTAATCTTTCCGTACATACTTTTTCTGTATAATTTAATTATTTCATCATATAATGCTCTGATTAGACAGGCATGTAATTAATATTTACTCTTTTTTATTCCAATCATATTAGTTCTATAATATTAACTATTAATTCAATTAAAGACATTTGTAAACTATTTACAAAGTATCATTCGACCTTAGCGAAGGATTTCCTGAATTAATAATAATGGAAAACAATGGAACATTATCTCTAATTACTTTAGGATGATGAATCATATTTTGATCACATAACTACCTCCATATAGTTCATGCTACATCAAATGACTATCGATTGAATGACCTAAGATTAGAATAAGCCATAAGTAGTATCAAAACATAGTAATTCCTATACAAGATAACTTTGAAAACCTTAAGTCAAAGAATCACTTATACAAGTTGAACTATAATTGCATAATCAAACAAAAGTTGTAGCCACAAAACTAAAGATGAAAATTTTAGTTTATGCACTACAACCAATTGATTAGTTGTAATTTAATGACATAAATATTTAAAGATATTCTTTTATCTTTTATATTCAAATGTGCATGATAAAGTTCATGAGATTAAAGTACATTGCAAATAAAATTATGATAAGATAATAATTATAATATTCATATTATATTTATGTAATATTTGTAAATTGTTCCTATTCGATGGTCTTCTTAGAGTGGATATTAATAGAGCATAAAAAGATTAACATGTCTTCATTATAGCGGAAGTATTCATAAAAAGACTAACATGTCTTCATTATAGAGGAAGTAGTCAATCTTATAAACTAAATTGTAAACATATGTAAACAAACATGTGGGTTCTTGTTAGAGAATAATTTCATTGAACTGACACCATATGAGAATTTCATTTGAAACATTACTTATTGTCTATGAAAATTCTGATTGTGAGGATTATGCAAGTAATCCTTTAATATGAGATCTCTAAAGTATATAAGGATTGCTATATTTTGATACTACTTATGACATATTTTAGTCAAAGATAGCTCAATTGGTAGTCATTGAATATAGTATAAATATATAGAGATAGATGAGTGATTAATATATGATTCATCACCCTAAAGTGATTAGGAAGAACGTTCCATTCATCTAGGTTAATATTAATTTAGAAAATCTTCAGCGAAGATACAATGACACTTCAAGAATAGTTTTGAAATGTTTTTAACAGAATCATAGTTTTTAAATGTCATTAATAAAATCAATTACTACCAGTAAAAAAATTAACATGATTAGACTATAAGTAGATAGACAGTCATGCCTTTTGTTTAATTAGAATATTGCGTGATGAAATACTTAAATTGTATGAAAAATTATAAGTGGAAAGGTTAGTCAAAACCATTTGACATTCTTAAATATTTAGGTGGTTTAGATGCTTTGCTAGATATCAATCTTTATTTATAGATATTAATTTTTTAATTAGAGAATTAAAGATGAATTAGATGGGTTTAATTTATCTAATTATAAATATGATTTAAGATTATAATTGATATCCATTTCCAACATATTTAGGAATTTACTAGGTCACGCAAAAAAAAAAAACGAGTTAAAGAGAGAAAGAGTGTTTTTAATAAAGTTGACCTTGATTATAAAATTCGAGAAATTTTATGATTAAATATACGATATTTAATAAATAATGACTAATTTGACATATTGGATCTTATTTGAAATGAATTAATGCTTAATTATAATTCTAATCAAAATTTAATTGAAATTAGATTTTTATTTCAATTAAATTACTAAAAGATCCAAATTTTATTATAAATAAGCTTAGGCTCTGAAGGAGCTAGCACTTCTTGTCTAAGCTTCTCTATAATAGTTAGAGAGTTCTCTCAACATGTTTTATGAATTCTATCAGAGGTCAGACTCGACTATGGTAATATTATGAATATTGTACCGGTACCAGTACTAGATTTGGTTCTAGTATGATATTGTATCGATACAGGTCAATATAGGGTACAGTTTTGGGTAATTTTTTAAAATTATAAATAGTTCTTAATTTTTTTTCAACTACAAAATAATCCCCCAATATATTGTGCTATATAACTTATAATTTTTTTTATCAAACATGTCTTAAAAAATAATAAAAATAGAAATTTGAAATAATCTTCTAAGTCATTCAAATTCATTGAATCAAATGATATGTCAATACTTTTTCATTCAAGATTATCTTCCAAGTCACTCTCATATATCAAACTCGATCGTTAAAAACCAGATGAAAAATTGATATTGGGACCAAAATTTATTACCTTCAAGTATAATTCTAGAATCTCCAATCTAGCATTAGACTTATGATGCTAAGATGTAGCTCACTTATTACTTATAGACATTTACTTCAACTCCTTTTTATTACTGAAGTAAAAATAAATTAGTTGCATATCTTATAATAGCAGGATGACATAAATTCCTACCATTTTTGAAATCTTTTCTTATTAATTCAGGATCCATATATAATTATAAATGAACTTGGTCACCTTATTACCTTTTTGTATAGTCTTATAAATAATAGGAAAATATCTAGCATCTCTTATATTTTCCAACATATGCTCCATATAATGTGCAACACAAGGAGTCCAATGAAAAGAATTATATTTGCCTTAAAATCTTCTTTCAGCTTCTTTATAAGCAGAATCATTGTCAGTAATGAACTGAATAATATTTTTTGGCCCAACTTCATTCACAACTTCATCAAATATCTAAAATCAAGTATCAACATTCCTAATAGGGCCAAATGCTTCAATGGACTTCAAAAACATTATCCCCTTTATAGAATAAACCAATAAATTAATAATAGGTTTCTGTCTTCTATTTGTTCAACCATCATACATGATTGAACACCCATAAACCTAAGTCATTCTTCTTTTGTCCAAGTATTTTTTTTATGCAATAAACAAAACTATTTAGAAGTTTACCTCTGTAGTCATCAGTTAAAGGAACTTTGTATCTTAGACTGTAAGATGCAGTAGTATCTACCATAGGCTAATAATAATAAGACTAGACAACATTGATGTTATACTTGAATCATACCACTATTTAGCCATTGCCATGTCTACATTATGAGCTACTTCTTTAGAATGTAAGGCACTATAAATTAAAGGTTGAGCGCTAAGAGTTGTGCGTGGTGAAAAAAAATTAAACATATGTCTTCTTCTTTTCCTAATATCAAGTGCAATATTCCTTTCTTATTGGGTAAGAACACTACCATCTTCAACATCCCCACTTGACAAAAGAAATTCCACTACCAATTTCGTAGTTCAATATTTGCCTTCTATCATTCTCATACTGATACTCTTCAAGCAAAGTCTCCATTTGCCATTTCACAAGGCTCCACATCACTTTTGACCCCCCAAGCTAGATGCTTCTTTAACTTGGTGATTTCTTCACCTTTCAATTGTTATTACAATACAAACAAATGATATGGTTCTTTACTCCAAGAACCAATCCAGCATAAGCCTAAGCTGGATTCCTAAATCTTCCTAAAATGGTTAAATTATCAGGAGTACTTAAACTTCCTTCCATTTACCTATAAAAATAAATGAAGATATACAACAAAATTAATTTACTAACTTTATATCAAAATAAAGGTGTGTAAAAAAATAAAGAAATAGATCAATAATAGTTTCTCAATATCTCATGCTTCTTTTCCCAAACACCAAATATATATATATTGATTACTGCACTTTCACAACTGTAGCTCATTTTGTGTTATTACATCATTCAAACATAAGGTTACAACTATAAACTATTTTGTGTAATTATATAATTCAAAATAAACTCATAATTATAAACTATTTTGTATGATCACATAATTCAATCATAAACTCACAAGTCACAACTATAACTTATTTTGTGTTATTACATAATTTAACTATAAACTCGCATAGATAATTCAACTTATGTAATCACGTAATTAAACCATAAAGTTACGAATATACCTCATTTTGTGTGATTACATAATTTAAACATAAACTTACAACTATAACCTATTTCGTATAATTATATGATTCAACCATATACTCTTAACAATAACTTATTTTGTATGATTATTGATTAGTTGATTAAATAATCCAATCACATACATAAATAAACTATAGCTTAGTTTATATAATTATTAATCATATAATTCAACCATAAATTAACTAATTCGTTTTGATGATTTCAAAATTCAATTTATAATATATAACCTAATTTATAATAAAGACTAACCTTTTAATCAAATTTCAATGTATCTTAATCTCAAATTTTAGACAAGGACAACCTCAAATCATAATCAAAATCCAAATTCTAGACACCAAATGAATAATCTCAAAGTCATAATCCAATTTAAAATTCCACTTCCAATCTAATAGAAACACAACCAATTCTAATTTCAAAACAACACTATATTAATTTTTATGAAAGAAACAAGTTCAAACTTCCACAATCACAATTCACAAGCCACACATCATAGGTCCACAAGACCATAAGACAAGCAATAACATTATTAATTTATCAATTATCAAACACAGTTCTAAAGGATTTTTTCCTACAAAATGCAACCTTGGCTTTATCTTTATCACAGGCATAATAACACAACACTAGAATTTTATAACACAACAAAACACAAGGCCACAATAGATGTTGATGTGATACGATGGTGGAGAACCAGAGGTGGAGTCTGGAGGACAATCTGTGATGGGGCAAGGGGTGCATGCGATGTAAGACAATGATCAAGATTGTTACGAGTTATGATGAGTGTTGGGAGACTCGAGGCTATGATAGGATGCAACTTATGATGGGAATTGGGACTCAGGGCAATAATAAGTTAGAGATTAGCAGCAACAACAGTGATTGAGTATAATGATAGCAACACAAAGGAACAACAAGGTGACAGACTACAGGAGAGAAGAGTTGGAGGGACGAAGGTGAGAGATTAACATTAAGTAGGCAGCGGAGAAGTGGAAGAACACTAGGATTTTTCTTTTTATATTTTAGTCTTTATATTTTTTAGTTTTTGTGAAACTAACAAATATTTGGTTAGTATTTTAAATGCTGGTCGATACTAGCCAGTACAGTAAAAAAGGATAGTATAAGTCAATACCATTAGCTGGTATAGCATTGCTAAATATTGTACCTTTTTTGACCGACTCGTTACAAGATCCATAACATCAGAATACAGTAATTAAAATAGGTTAGTTTTAAAAACAATTCTAGAGATATGACAAGAAAAGGATGATGCTTCACAATAAGGTAAAAATTATGATTCACACTTTATTTTATTTTATGTTTTAATCATATTATAGAATTTTAAAGTGATCTTGGATTTTAAAACATCATACAAAAAAAAGTTTCATCATTATTTTGTTGCATGTGGGATCGAATGTTGCCTTAATTTTCTAATAGTACCATTAGAGGAATTAAAACCTTAATTAGGGTTAAGAGCTCACTCATCTTAAGTTTAAGAAACTAAAAAACACTAAGCCACACGTGAAATCTAAAAGATTTAAACAATTTTAAATTCCAAAATATGAAAATCCTAAGACTAGCTCACAACTTACTCATAAGAACGTTATTTGGGTTTATGAAACCTATAATACTGTGTAATTTAAGAGATTTCAACTTTTAACATAATGTTTTCTCCATCTTTTCTCTATCATCGTCATCGCTATTCTTTCCTCCCATCCATTGTTTTTTAGTTTCCTCCAATTTTCCATGTCATTCTTATTCTCTAGTAATCTTCTTACCTTTTTGCTATTTCTTCCTGCACTATTCCCTTTTCTCCCAAGTGGTTTCTCCTTTCTAGTTAGTTCAAATATCCTCTTTCCCTTTTTCAGAAATTTTTATGTTCCTTTATTATGATTTTTTCTTACTCTTTATGGTTAGGTCGGCTATGCTAGGCCCAAGTCTAGGTCCAAGCGTCCACGGCCCATTCGCAGTTGGTAACCTCCCATGCATACGTAAAGACCTACGTAAAAACCTAAACCTAGCATATATTCTTTATATAAGGTACTATTTCGCCATGATACAGGTACGGGATCAGAATCCTGTTGTTTTCTGTTCATAGCTACCAAAACCCTCACAAAAGACTAACTTGAACGTCGGAGGGGCCAACCGGCGGTCAACCTCGGTGCGCCTTTATTGTTTTGCAGGAATTCTCCAGCCGAAGTCAATCAATCTCATGGATCCGAATAACGGCGTCCAGCCCCAGCAGATTCAGACAGAACCAGTTGGCGCCTATCGTGGGGCCCGACGTCAGGGCACCACGTCCAGAAACACTCAGATCAGTCAGGCGGCAGCAGCCAATCCTGATATAGCCGCCGTCGCGACACTTGCACTACAACGGATGGGTTTGTAGTTACCTACCACTCTCTCGCAAACACATCAAGATTCCCACACGCAATCTTTGCACCCGAATGATCAACCACAGCCTCAAAACCAAGATCAAGAAGAACAGAGCGTAGCCTTGGAGGACAACGCCGAGACTAATTCGCATCCTAACTTCCAGCGCCCCCAGATGCAAATCCTCCTGCACCACAACAAACCTTCCTCACCCGAAGACAGATAGAGGAAGCGGCCGATCTATTGATTCGCCAAATCCTACAGTCTCAGCCAGAACAACAGCAGACCCCCGCTCGACAGATTGGTGCGATGGCCGATTGCCATTCTGCTGAAGCCCTAGAAAAAATTATGGACGATCGAATCAATGTAGTCATGAATTCTCGTCCGGATCATCCATCAACACAGTACAGCTCTCCCTTCATCTCGACGATCCTGGATAGCCTCCCAGCGGTGGGTACCAAAATACCAATGCCCGAAAAATATACTGGAAAGACTGATCCCCTAGACTATCTGCAGCACTTCCAGTCGATGATGAACCTACATTGCATTCCGGACGCCATTCAATGTAAGGCATTCTGTACCGCCTTTCAAGAAGGAGCTCGGCGATGGTCCAATAGTCTACCCCCGTGTTGTATCACTTGCTTCGAGGATTTTAAGCTACTATTCCTCAATCAATTTGCTACAAGTAAACGGCCACAGAAGACTGCCTTGGAAGTGATGCAGTTGACCCAAGGAAGGAACGAAAGTTT
>JAOTAX010037939.1:0-11058 GCA_025629825.1 Erythroxylum guanchezii
TTCATCTGCTTTTCATTTGTCTGCTTTTCGTTTTCATCAAAATTATTCAACACGTAAAGTCAATTTTGACTTAACACCTCCGGCACACTTAAGTTGTACATTATCCTTAATGGACAGAACATGTAAGAATAATGAAAAATAAAGGAGAGGGTGAGGAAAACTAGTACTCAACTGATAGAAAAAGATTTCCAACCTTGTCCAATATTACCAGCATTCTTTTATTGCTAGTGAAATCTTCTCTACTCTAAGACAAAGGGTGATATTGCCTTTATAACCTATGGAACTATATCAAATCTCAAGTACTAAAATTAGGGCCATCAAACTAAGATTGTAAAAATCACTAAACCACAAATAAAAATCCTAAAAACTACTTAACTAAAACAAAAACACTTATTTATTAGGTTGCCTCCTAACCAACACTTCTTTACGATTCTTTTAGTTAGACTTCTTAGCAAGTCCTTTTTTAACTTGGATTTATAGTCAAAGACTTGCTTCCACCCGTTTTCCAATATAAGGGTTCTGTAGCCTATAAATATGCTACATACTATAAGATAATAAGGATATAAGGAATCAAATTAATAAAAAAATTTTAATCCATTAATGCCTTTTTTTAGTAACAAATTTTCAATATAATAAAGAATAATAAAACTCCTTAGATCTTTGATTGACTTTAACAATTTGTTTTATAGGAAGTAAGAGCCCTCTTTACTTAAGATGATTGTTGATAATTCCTCGATAGCCTCCTTATTTAGCTCATTTTAAACTTTTTTTCTCATTTTCCTTCTCTTCTTTTTTAAAAATTAAATATTCTATAAAAATTGTGAAATATAAACATACAAGTTTCCAGCATCTTCTCCTACAATCAGGAAAAGCAAAACGACAATGTTACTGAAATCATGGAATAACCAAAAATGATATCGTGCTAATTATTTTATCAAGCTAATACTAAAGCAAATGACCACGTAGGGAGGGTAGAAGTATATCACAATGTTAGTGTCCATGTTGTTTCTATAGATGGTAAAGCAATCCCTCCCAATAAAAGGGGAATCGAGAAGCTTCCAAATTAGGGTAAAGTCGTCGAGTACGTTCTGCTTCTTCTTGCAGATGATTTCAATTGAGGTAAGGATTCCTATATTGCATCATGCTTCTTCATCTGCTTCTTCTTGATCCTTGATCTTCCTCTTTAGGGTAGAAATGTCTTCTTCTATCTGTCGCCAGTGGAGTTGCCTAGGTGTGGAGACTTGGTCTAGAGGTATAAACTTCTTCTTCACGATCCTTTAAGCAAACATGCTAACACTTGTATCTATGTTGTGTGTTTGACATTTGTCTCCCCTGTCTCTCTTGTTCAGCCTTTATTTCACAATCGATGAGTCTTCCAGCCTCCTTGTAGAAAGGCTTACATTTAACAACTTTGGGAGTACAACTTCCTATAAGTAATTGCTTAAACCATTTTCCTCTTTCTATGTAATACTATATACTTTAGGGTTTAGTGTTTAAACCAAATTCCATGCTTGTGCAATATGCTTACTACAACTAGGAAGTTCCTTTTAGAGAATGATCAATTTTCTAATCCTTATGGTTATAGAATTCATCACTTTTGGATTAGAACATGTTCTACATTTGAAAATTCTCAAATTCCTCTCTTTCCATAACTCCTCAATACTAGCAAGTGAGATTATATATGCTACTCTATCCCCTTTTGGATCAGTTTTCAGGCCTTTTAATTTTTCCCGTATTGTAGTAAGCAAAATCCCATCCCATCTCCAAACATTTCTTTTTAATTCTTTTCTATATGCTCTCCATAAAAGGGCATTGGAAAAATAGGTTATCTCTAGTTTCTCTGTCATTCTTGCATAGGACACATGTGTTGTCTAGATTTAGAAATTGTTGTCTATCAATGGTGGTGATTTTGTTCAATGTAGCAAACCATAATAAGCAAGAGGCATTGGGTCTTAAGGTCTTGTGCTAGACTATAGGGTACCAATCAACTATGTTAGATTGTCCTTGTGTTAACCACTACCTACATGCCTTATTTGAAAAGGAGTGAGGGGGTTGGTTTAACCAAGAGTATTTATCACAAGCCCTGCAATTTGGAGAATAATTGGGGACAAGGTCTATAATCTCATCTAGAAATTCATTCCACCTGTTGTCATTGATGACAGCAGAAACTTTAGCCTTGAGTGGGGGATTACTCTAACATTGTACTACCCTAGGAATTCGAATTAATAGACCATGACTCGTCCAATTATCAAAACAAAAGTATGCATCATTACCATTACCCACTCTGCATTTAACTCCCGGCTCCATGGTTTCCTTAAGCCTTATTAAGTTCTTGATGAACCAAGATTAGGAGTCCTTAGGGAAATGGCCTACAATGATTTTCCTTTTAGTATATAAGAATGAAGCCACTTGGTCTACAATGTATCTTTATTACACAAAATATGTTAGATCTTTTTTAGCATTAATCCCTTATTGGTAGTGACAATAGAGTTTATACCTTGTAATCTCTTTAACCATCATCTATTTATCTTCATACTCATAACATCCCAAAAATCTCCTCACAATTTGTTCAATAGCGTGCCCATACAAATTACTCACCATAATCAAACTCATTTATCCTAATTTAGAACAAATTTTGGGAAACTTCAAACCATAATTTCAATTTGGCTTTTTCAAAGAGATTGTAGCCCTAAGTCTCTAATTTGTTTTGAAGCAAGAATCATCTTAATTGGGGCTCTATAGATCAAGATATGCTTAAAAATCCAAAGTGTGTTCATACCCCAATCATGCTCTCCCAACCGACCCCTCACTTTCTCTTCGTAAAACTTTTCAAATCAACTCCAAAAGATACCAATTTTTATGGAGAGATAGAAACATGTCTTATGAATCTATTGCTTCAACAATCACCTCATTTGGAGGTCGGATGAGGAAGTTATGACCAAAAGAATCCAACATGTTTTAAATCCTCATTCATATTGTACCTGTCTTGGCGCAATTGCTATAACTTTCACCACAGATTTCATATTGATGTCGTTTTCAGATTATTGGAAAGAGGACTTCTAGATCTACAACTTTCATGAAGACCACAAAGTGAGTTTCTACATCTAAAAGGGTCAAAAATCACAATTTGCTGAAGCTATCTCGTGAATGTCCATTTAACGAACATTGTCGGGCCTGGGGGCTCTTTTTCACCCGAGAAGGTCCATTTAATGGATATTGGTGACCCAAAACTCCTTCCAAAGCCTCTCCAAAGGTTCCTACATCTATTATAACATCATATTCACTCATAATCTTCCCAAATTCAACTCCTCTAGTGCAAAATCACTTCATATCAATTCAAACACCAAATTTATCTCATAAAACTCTCAATTCTCAACCCATTTGGTTCATCAAAACCACTCATTCTCATCAATATACCATAGTTTTCCTGTGCATATATTACATGCAGCATCACATCTTGTAACGATCATATCTTTTCACTCCGATATCCAAAAATCACAAACTCTATATCGTTGGAAAGCTAAAAAAATCATCTACAAATTCCATAAAGACAACTTTGTCTAATTCTACTTAAATTAATTCAGTTTTTCCTTTGAGTTCAGAACACAATTTTCCCTTATGAAAAACTTGAAATTTATCCCAACTTCACTTCTTCTATTACAACATAATTCATGGCAATTCAACTACTAATTGGAATTCATCAAACTCTCAACCTCAATTCATTTGACTCTTCATATTCAACAACATCTCATCATTCATAACATTCCTATCTTTCTTTTCTATAGTGCCTCACTTATATATATAACAATAGTTCATGTTCAAGTTTCATCAACTTAACTAGATAACTTCTTCAATTATATCTAATTTCAACTCACATCGTCCATACATAATTCATATTTCAAAACCATACACAAATCCATATTTCATTAACATTATAAATAAGAGTTTTACAAAGCTTTAATGGCGTTTCCAAGCCACATTACATCATCAATATCAAAATCCAATATACAAAGGATGCAAAACCCAATCATTCTCGAAATACATTTGAAGCCTTGTTTTACATAAATCACTCCAAAACAAAACAAAACATGCAAATTCGGATTTATGCCTTGACTCTCTTTCACTCTGTCTCTTGGTCATCATCTGGAGATGGGACGAAAATGAGGGTGAGCTTAAAAAGCTCGTGGGTAACAAGTTTATAATGAATAACATGCAAAACCGTTCAAAAAGTTCATTGTCATAAAAATCCTTATTAAATCATAAAACACACGTTTCTCAAAATTCTTGTCATGTAATCAAAATCACAACAACACAATTCATGTATTTGTCAACTTGTTCCCAAATCATAAACATATAAGCACACCAGAAATGGTTTGGGTAGTCCGTAACAGAACGTACTAACACAATTCCAAAAAATTGATCATGTGTAGCTGTGAATAGAATGTACTATCGCAATCTCACATAATGGTTTTGCGTAGCTATGAACTTGGGGAATCCGTAAAGGAGCTCCATACCAATAGCGGGCAGGCGGGATAAGCATTTAGACAAGTGCACTTGACTGATAGAACAGACCACCACAAACCCACATAACATGTAATTCATGACTTGAAAATAAATTGCCCAAATGGCAACATTTCAGAAACTTATTTTTCATAAACATACAATTTTTCGAAAAACCCTTTCATTTAGCAATTCACAATTCATCATCAAAATTTCATACACCAAACATGTAGCAATTTCTCAAATCAATCAAAAGCAATAAAAGCAACATTTAATTGAAATTCTTTTATTTTCTTGATTTGGAAAAAAGAAACTTGCCTCATTTTTCAATTATAAACATGAAACCCACCTTAATTTTCTTGCTTGAAAACTTTGCTCAAAAAGCCTCTACTCTTGCTCCTCTTGCTTCTCTTGATTTTCTTCAACATTGACAAAAATTTCCAAATCAATAGGCATTCCAATTGAGAAACCCATAAGACATATTCACTAAAATTGATCCTAAAAAACTTAAACCCATGTATTTCTTAAACTATATGAACCAAAACCCTTTCAAAAATCCAATAAATCAAAAATGCTCTTACCTTAATCCTTCACCAAATGAAGAGTTTGTTGGCTCTAATGGAAGCTCTCATCCTCCTCTTCCTTTTTCCTTCTTGAATAACTTCAAAATCCCTCTTAAAAACCAAGAAATGAAGAAACCCTAGCTTTTTTCTTCTTTTTCTCTTCTTTCCCTCTTTTTCTTGCTTCTCTCTCTTTCTTTCCTTTCATTCACTTTTTTTTGCTTCTTCCAAATGTAAGCCACTCTTTTCTTCTTCCTTTTATACTAGTAATGATTGAACAATGTCCCTTTTGCCCTTACTTATATGCCTTGTAACTTAAATGCTTAAGTGACTTGCCAATTTTGCCCTCATGCAATCTTACCACCTTAACACAATAATTCAATTAACCTATGTCATATAATCTTACTCACATTAACGTGCTAATTAACTCCATAAAAATACTCTATTAAGGCCTCAAAATTCATTTAAGTCATTGCCTAACTCCTTCCAAAAATCAAGACCATTTTCTGATCATGTAATTGAAGGAATTTGCTAGCAATTCCTTCTAGAAAAATGTCCTCATTGTCTTAAGTTTCTAATAACACCAAAATTGTTCAATTTGGTTCAGAAATTTGAAAGTTATACACCAAACATTTCAAACTATTCTTATATTGAAACAATATTCTGTGCTCAACTTCCATCCAGAAATTGAAATTCTTAGAGACTAAATTAAAACTCAATTTCATCAGAACATTTGTAGCCCTATATCCCTAGTTTACTTCAAATCAAAAATCATCTCATTTGGATAACTAGAGAAAAATTTATGGCTAAAATACCGAAGCATACTCAATGAATATGTTTCAATTATATTTTCCAGCTTTTAACTACCAACCTTTAATATATAACTCATCTTGTATCTAAACCATCTTTTCTGCTTCATTTTAAATTCAAGAATTCTCCTTTTCTTTACACATGAATAATCACCGACAATTTCTCATTTAACAGTTCTAGCTTCCAAGAAAAGTTTGGGGTCCAAAAGACTAATATACATGCAAGAAATTCAACAATGATTTGATTAGTTGGAGTCTTCGGCCCAAAAGATAAGAATCTATTTATCCAGAGGTTTAATCTTTGCTGAATTTTTTCCATTAAAGGGTAGCATTCAGAGAAATGAATTTGTCTTGTAATGATAGGCAGACAGCTCAAAGGATATTGTTTCCTTTCTATAGAAGAAATTGCAACTATCTCAACTTCTAATCCATCTGCACTAGTAGCCAATACAAAATGACTCTTTGCTAGGTTGATTACTAAGCCTGACGTTTCTCCAAATTCTGTTAAATTGGACATTAGGATCTTAATTGACGTAGGATGTGCCCTGCAAAGGAGTAACAAATCATCCGCAAAACAAAGCTTGATTAAAGATACCTTCTCACATTTACTGTGAAAATTGAATCCCTTTTCCTTCTCCACATTATGCTTCAATAATAAAGTTAGAACCTCTATTCAAATGACAAATACAGAGACATAGGATCACCTTTGAATAATCTAGTTGGTACACCATTCATTAGCACTGAATAGAAGGAGGTGGTTATACATGCCTCAATCCATTTAATGAAGATAGAAGGGAATCTTATCACCTCCATCACCGTAAGAATAAATCCCCATTCAATGTAGTCAAAGGCCTTCTTAAAGTCAATTTTGAAAGCACAGTTTGGCGGTGAACTCCTCCTTTGATACCCCCTAAGAAGCTATTAAACAATGGAGATGGTGTCCCCCATCATCCTTCCTTACATGAATGCATTTTGGTTATTACTAACGAACTTCCTCAAAATTGCCTTTAGCCTATTTGTTATAATTTTAAAGATCACCTTGTAAAGAAAATTTGAACAAGCAATAGACCTAAACTCTTCTAAAGAATTCGGGCTGCTAGTCTTGGGAATTAAGTAGAGGAAGGTTTTATTAATCTCCTTTAGCAATACACCAGTAAAAAAGAATCCAAGTACAGCTTGTTTAACCATCCTTCCGATATCACCCTAAGCTTTCTAAAAGAAAACCCCATTTAGACCATCAGGACTTGGAGCTTTATTAGGATTCATATGGGAGATCACTTCTTCAATCTTTGCATCTTGTATAGGTTTGACTATATTAAGAGCCTCTTCTCAATATAGCCTCGTCGAGATGAAAAGGTGTACAATTACGAGGTAACTAAAATCCCTATAGATTGGCCATAAAATCTGTTAAAGTATTACTCTGCCTCTCCTAAGATTTGATTGTAACGCTTAAGTAACCTATCATCCTTAGTATTGACTAGGCAAATTCTATTAGTGTTCCTCCTCCCTACGAATGAGTTGAAGAAGAACTTAAAACATTTATTAGTTTCCTGCAACCAATTTACTTGGGCTCTCTGTTTTATCAAACTTTCATGATTCTGAGCAGCCAAGAGGTAGTTATGCAATTTCTCCTACTCTAGTGACAATAGTAGAGGGTCCCCAGGGTTACTAGAAAGTTTCCTCCAAATTAGACAAAGATTAAGCTTAGAACTTTCAATAACATTAGCAGTGGAGCTTCCCTTCTTAGCTTTTAGTTTTTTTAATTCATGCTTGATCGCTTTGAGCTTCTGAACACATATAAACTGTTTAATTCCATAAACTTCCTTCAACATTCCTTGTCTGAATAGCCTCTTGAAAGCCTTCCATATATGCCAAAAAGTTGTTAAATCTGAAAGGAGATTTAGGTTTCTATTTTAGAAACATATCCTTTATCCTGGCAGGTGGGCGGTCAGAGAAAAGAGGATCTAAAAAAGAGGTATAACTTATAGGAAACTGAAGTATCCAACTCTGTTTTACTAGCACCCGATCTAACTTTTTCCTGATAGACTAGTCCTTTGTTTGTTTATTACTCTAAGTATACATGTGACGCTGATATTTGAGAGTGGGCCTATTATCTCCATATAATTTTTGAAGTCTGATGTGTAGCTCCTCAAAAGAGCATTCCCGTCAATTTAAGTTCTATATAAAGTAAAGTTAAAATTTGTGCTAATAATCCAGGGGCCAAACACCCTATGCTAAAAATCCATCAAACTCTTCCATAGCTCCTTCCTTTGGAAGGCATAATTAGAGCCATATATAACAGAGGAGAAAATATACTCATCCTCTACTTTGAAATGCCATCTCATATGTATCATCTACATTTCCACTTCCAAGACATCTACCTCTATAATTTTTGGATTAAAACTAATGATTATTCGACCCAAAACATACTTCTAATGATTAGTAACAAATTTCCAACTACTGCCCAATTTATTCAGCTTCATAATATTATCTACTTTAATTTTAGTTTCCAAAAAAGCAATTAAACATGGTTTACCTTGAAATAAAAAATCCCTCAAAGCTAAAAGCTTCTTAGGGTTGTTAATACCTCTGACATCCTATGTAAACCAAGTTATTTAAGATGATGTAGTTAATTTGGAGCTCTTTTTTCTGCTCCTACTTGCTCTTCTTGTAACTGCAGTCTGAAAAGATGTTCCTGGATCATCTCCTATTATAGAAAAGGAGTTAGTTTCGAGTGATCCACTTCTATATAGCCTTGTAGGGGAGTTTGACTGTTCAAATTCCTCTTGCTTTTCCCCCTTCTTATCTAGAGTGACCATTTAGATCTTGTCATCTAAAGGGAGAAGAGTTACCACTTGAGCATTACTCACTGATTTAATGTTGGCCTCTTGCATATTATGTTGATGAGAGTCTTCTTGTGTACACTTATGACCTCATGCTCATTTAATCCCATAAGCTCCTCATAATCTCCTCTTAAAAATTTCTTACCCATAGGTATCACCTTTTTCCTTGAGATTTTAATGATGGCCTCCACTGATAATTAACATAGATGTTGTCCTTAAATAAAGTTCCATTAGCTCCCATTCTCACAACTAGTATACTTTCTGGCATATTAATTGTCATTGAGCCCATATTTATACACAACCTAGCATATCCAACTCTTTTCCTTTGTGTAGGATTTTCAGCAATACAGAGAGGAATTCCTAGATAGCTTTCTATCATACTAAGGCCTTTGGTAATCCAATATTCAAGTGAGACATTATATAAGTGTACCCATAAAGGAACAGCTTAGGATTTAATGGATTTTGCCTGAATCCCTAGTCTCCAAGACTGTAGAAAAAATGGCTGGGTTTGGATGTGCTAGGGGCCCTCCTCCACCATCTTTGTAGCCACATTTTTAGATGAGAAGGTAAATAGGAGCATGTTTTCTTCTGCTATAAGTACTTCCTATAAACCTATATTTTCCACATGTTTTGTGCCCATTTTTAAATAACTAGGAATGTAGGTCTCCTATCCCAAAAGAAGCCAAACAGCGAAGATTCCCAAATTTTAGCACCAGCTGAAGAAAATCTAATTCTAGGGAGACCAATGGCCTACCATCTACTTCTTTCAAAGGGCAATAATGCAAAGTACAATCCTGCCCCTCCCCAATTACTTGTTTCTAGCTTTCCCTAACTTGTTGAAGAACTGTAGGAGCAACCTTGGGGATATTTGGATGAGGAAGAGATTAGTCCTCTGTAACAAAGGAGGAAAATCAATGGTGTTGTGTAATACCCGATATCTAATTTACCTGGTACACCGAAATAAATCAGTATTTGAGACTGATGTCATTAAAATCAGGACAGTGAATAATAATTTTTAGTGACATCAATTTAATGATGTATGACATTTTTCGGTGGTCACAGGAAATTATACGAGCAAATGTTTAATAACCAGTACAAGGATGGCAATTTTGTAAATAAGTAGACATGAGGAGTATAAAAGAAGCCAAGTTGGAGAATAAGACAAAAACATTGTCTTCTTCCTCCCTCTCTCTCACGAAACCTCCATGGAAGATAGTTCTTAAGCTTTTTCAACCCTTGTAACAAGGAAGAGAAGGAGAACCAAGCCATTCTAGCATCATAAAAAGGTAAGTCTCCATTCCAATGCTTAGATCTATAGATTAAAGCTTAGTTTTTCTCTTCTTTTGTGAAACCCACTTGATGGAAGTTATGGGTTTGATGATTTGGATGATGTGTTTTTGTTCTTGGATGTCTAATGACACATTTACATGAAGAAATTTCATTTTTATGGTGATTGGAGGGCTAAATCAAAACCTAGGGTTTTGAAGGTTAAACTGTCAATGGAGACAGATTCATAGCTCTCTTTCTTCATTTGTTTTGAGCTATTTAACGTGTGAATCTGGAGAAACGCAAAACATAGAAGTTGTAGATCCAGATGTCTACTGTCTCCCTGATTTTTTTCAAGATTTTAGGATGAACCAAATAAATGTAAGAGGCCCTGGTGTGAGATCGGTTCAGAATACCAGTGAGATTGAAACGAGAACTGAAAGTTAATTGTTTGAGGACCTTAGAGTTAGAATTTGATGATGAGTTCTTCTTAAGAAATGCTCAAACATGTGTTGTCTAAGAGTTCTAAAAAGAAAATTTTAATTGGATGAGTATTCTGTTAGATATGGTTGAAAAAGTGAAGGGTGTTGCTAACCTTAGTGACACAGAAGAGAACAGAATCAGAATAGGCTTGTAAAAATCACAATAAATCCAATTTACATCATTTTTAAGCTGTCTTTGGATATGTGATATTCATATGAGTCTATTGAAAATGAAGCTTTGAATTGCCTTAATTGGATGAGAAATGAATAAGTTATAAGGTTTTGAGACAGGAAGGGTCCAACTCATGACTGATTGTTAAAGCTGATTGTAAATGGGAGTTTTGGATCTCCTTAATGACCGAATTAGAACATGGTCATAAAAGAAGAATTGTGCGTTTATGTGTTAGATAGAGGTATGGAAAGTTTGAAAAACATTGGACCTATTTATAAAAAGTTATGCCATCACGAATGGGACTTATGCAGTTTTTTCTTATGATATGTGTTAAGAAATGAAGTTTTTATAAGAATGACTAATATGGGTATATGTAATTTTATGCATGTTACCCAATAGCTTGTGAAAGCAGACAAGGAATAGAAC
>JAOTAX010037993.1:0-11055 GCA_025629825.1 Erythroxylum guanchezii
TATTCCTGCAAAGTTAACAATTGTTTCAAGTTCTTTGGTTTGAAAGATTAACAGTAAAGCAGCATAATCCCAACAGAGCTCTTAAGCAATTCATGAAAGAAAAGACCCAAAAGCTTGGTGACATTAAACTGAGGTTAGCTAATATACAAGAAGCATGTTATAATGATCCTTATAAAGATGTCCTTAGGAATGAATAATTACAGCGTATCAAAGAATACCAAGAGAGTTTGATGTTACATAATGACCCCTTAAGACAGAAAGCTCGATTGAATTGGTTAAGAGAAGGGGATTCGAAAACCAAATATTTTCATGCCTCTCTTCTTGCAAGAAAAAACGCAAATACTATTTCTGAATTGCAGGATAGTCAGGGAAATATGATATCGAGCCAACAAGAGCTATTCGATTTCATAAGTTAGTATTTCTAGCAGCTTATAGGGATCTCTGATAGAAGACATCAGGGTTTTAATGTTAAGGATGTACTTGATTATACCCTCATTTATGCTCAAAATGATATGCTCATTGCTCCCTTTACTCCTCAAGACGTCAATGAATCTTTGTTTAGCCTTAATCTAGCAAAATCTCTAGGTGCAGATGGTTTCACAGCCATGTTCTTCCAGAAAATATAAGACATTACTAGTAGTCTTTTTACTGATGCAGTATTGGAATTATTCTCCTCTACTAAGATGCTCAAAGAAATGAATCATACTTACATATGTCTAACATCCAAGAAGAAAAATCTTTCTTTTATTTATGAATTTTGACCCATCTCATGTTGCACAACTGTTTATAAAGTCATTGCAAAACTTCTGTCCATAAGATTGTAAGAAATTCTGATGGAAATGATTAACATAACTCAAAGGACATTCTTACTGGGAAGAAATATTCGTGACAACATACTATTGTTATAGGATATTTTTGGGGATTACAAATCTAGTAAGAAGATTCAAATCTGCTTGTTGATGATCGATTTTTTTCAAGGCTTATTATACTGTAAGTTAGCAGTATTTGTGAGAGTTTTTGGAAGTTATTGGATTACCATTAAAATTTAGAAATTGGATTGTACAGTGCTTCCAATCCACTTCCTTCAGTATTTTTATGAATTGTATCCTAGTTACGCCTTTTAATAATGCTAGGGGCATTCGACAAGGGGACCCCTTATCCCATACTTATTCACCTTAACAATGGAAGGAGTTTCTAGACTTTTCTCCAAACTTGTTGCTTGTAATGGCAGATTTCAGTATAATTACAAGTAGATCTCTTAAACTCTCTCATTTAATTTATGCAAATGATTTAATTCTTTTTGGAAGAGCAGATGAGCACTCAGTCTAAATGATGATGAATATGATGCAGGTTTTCATGGATTAGTCTAGATTTAAGGTGAATATAGAGAAAAGTGGTTTCGGATGTCTGCAATCAAGAACAAATCAGTAGCATAGTTAGTTTTCCTTACAGTCTCTCCCATTGAAATATTTGGGGTTTCTTATTAATGCCAATAAGCCAAGTTTGTTGATTTCATTCCATTGATTGAGAAGCTCAAAGCGTTAATGCCTGACATCACAAGTTTCTATCTATGGTATCCATACTGACTCTCATCAATTCAGTATTGAATTGTATGCACATTCATTGATTGGCCCATATGGTTTTGCCAAAGAGAGCCATCAAGGAAATTGATAGAGTATTGAAAGCTTTCCTATGGTCAGGAAAAATGGATAATTGTAAGCAGGCCAAAGTGAAAAGGTGTGACATTACTATTCCAAAGAGGCAAGGAGGTTTGGGGATCATCACTATTACACAAATGGAGAAAGTTTTATTTTGTAAGAGGGTCTGGAGACTCTTTACCGATAGTACTATACTATGGATCAAATAGGTAAATGAGTATCATCTAAAAGATAAGAGTTTTTGGCAGCTGGATAATTATAAAGATTATCCCTGGATATTCAACCATATGCCTAGATTAAGAGACATGGTATATTCTCATATCAAGCATCAATTAGGTGATAGTAAGGATATAAGGTTTTGGTTTGATAACTAGACTAACTATAGTCCACTTATACATAGAGCAGATCTTGCTCCACTCAGACGCAGAATTGTTGTTCGTGCTTGAGTATCATCATTAATTCATAATGGTGATTGGGTTGGAAATTACAGTGATTTTTTTCTTGCTAGCAGCTTATCTACCAATCATAGGATAGAATCATATGGAATCTTGATTCCAAAGGTACGTTTATTAACAGATCATGTCATCAAACGATTGTGAACAATGTTGAAGTTATGCCTTAGTTTGAATCCTTTGGAAACAATCTTTAAATCCCAAAACTACAATTGTTACTTGGCTAGTGATTAAAAATAGGCTCACAACTAAAGATAAATGGTATGGGATATATGATCGAATATGCATCGTATGTAAACACATGAATGAGAGCAGGCATCA
This sequence comes from Erythroxylum guanchezii, assembly GCA_025629825.1. NCBI lineage: Eukaryota > Viridiplantae > Streptophyta > Magnoliopsida > Malpighiales > Erythroxylaceae > Erythroxylum > Erythroxylum guanchezii. The sequence goes on from JAOTAX010037993.1 coordinate 2,432, forward strand.
TTTATTCTTTCAATGTAACTACACCAAAGGCATTTGGAGCAGAATTCAAGTTCTGCTACAACTAACTAACTACACTTTTGAATGGGGGAGACATTGGAAAAGATCATTAGGTGTACTAAACAAGGTAAAGTAGACGGATTGATCATCAAGATAGCCTTTACTATAGTCATCTATTCCATATGGGAGGAAAGGAATAAGAGAATCTATAAAGGAGTTTAAGTATATACTCATCAGCTAGCATATCAATTGGTCAATTAGATTCGAGCGATTTTCATTACCAATTACAAGAAAATTTCACTTAGTCAAGTAATGAGAAGGAGCTAGTTGTTGTAATTTTGTAGTAGCTTTTTTGGTTATATATGTTCCTAATGTAATTTTGTAGCTAGATCATACGACTCATTATAATGGCGTATAGTAGCTTTTGCTAGATTAATATAATTTCTTTCATCTTTCAAAAAAAAAACTATTACAATTACATTTGTTAATATTAAAAATTAATTAATTCGAATATTAATTGTTTAGAAATTTTGGATTATCACAGGCTAATAATTTTATTTATTATTATACAAAAATATAATGAAATGCTTGATTTGTACTCATATTCAATTAATACATATATTATTTAAAATTTTATAAATATAATAAAAATAGTATTACATATTTCATATTAATATAATTTTAATATAAGTAAAGATATATAAATATTGCAAATCAATAAATAAAAAAACAATAAATCAATCTATTTAACATATATCAACCATTTAGGTTACTAATGCTCAATTACCATCTTATAATAGATCTATTTGCATAAGGTGCCATATACTTAAAAATTGTCACATTAACTACAGTTTATATAAAAGTTAATAAAAAGGATTGATTTTAGATTTTTCATAAAATATAAAGGTTTTTTACAAGATTTTTTAAAGTATAAGGATTTTTCTTAAGGTTAAAATTTTATATAATAAAAATAAGAACAGTACAAATTGTAACAAATTAAAGGGAGAATGAATCTTGCCCTAAACGACATCATGTAAAATGGTGAAGAGAGATTAAACCAAAGTTACATGTTGGCATTTCCTCCACCCATTTGTATCTTTATTGCTCAAATTACTTGAGACAGGACCATTCAATTGCCATCACAGACATATCATTCAGATATGAAAGAATCCTAAACAACGGATAAGTTTTGTTCACCAGTTAAACTACAATGATTTCTTTAATCATAGGTAGTCTTTATACCACCCCTTGAAGATTGGAGATCCTTGGAACCATGGAACGTGTTGAGCCAAGCCTCAGACTTGAACATGTAACGTAGGATAGAAAATCCTTAACTATGATGAGCTGGGACATCAATTATCGCGGATGCTATAAGGCACATCTATCTAGACTCTAGGGATTTAGATAAAACCTTAAACGCTCACGACCTGTTTGGTTGAACAGCTGGAATAGATAAGGAATAGAATAGTTATTCTTAGGAATAGGAAAGATGAGGAATAGAATAGAATAGATATTACTTTGTTTGGTTTACTGCTAAAGAATTTTTATGTCAGTGTTTGGTTTGAAAATATAAACTTGGAATGAGAAAGGAATAAGTAACAAAAAGACCAAAATATCCTTATCTTATTACTACTACTACTACTACTACTACTACTTTTCTTCTTCTTCTTAATATTAAAATTATTACTATTACTATTACTATTATTATTATTGTTGTTGTTGTTGTTGTTGTTGTTGTTATTGTTGTTGTTGTTGTTGCTGTTGCTGCTGTTGCTGTTGCTGTTGCTGTTCTTCTTCTTCTTCTTCTTCTTCTTCTTCTTCTTATTATTATTATTATTATTATTAAGAAGGATAAAAAAGTCTTCAACAAATAACTCTATTCTTGGAATAGTTAAAGACACCTTTTGATGATCTTTAGCTATTCCTAAAAATTGAGGAATACTTAATCTTTAGATTAGGTATTCTTGTATTTTTGTCTAACCAAACAAAGGATTATTTAAACTTTAAGATTATTCCAGGAATAGAATTCCTATTCCTGTGAACCAAATATTCCCTTAGAGATTCCATCTAGCTGACATAGAGGAGCTAGCAAAATCTTGGACCCTGTTAGCGTGTAGTATCTCTCTGACCTAACATATAGTATCATAAAATACCTGGTGCTTATCCAACTCACAACCCCCAAACATCCTATTATTTCTTTCCCTCCATAAACCATAGACACAACAATTAAAAGAATTTCTTAGGAAAACTTGATCTTTACCTAATTTCTTTGTTTTCTGACTCGTCTAAATAAGGACCTCGCACCAATCTTTGACTGAACATAATAATCCAAATAGCTGTTGGAAAGTACACCAAATTGAGAAGGGGTATTGACGTTGGAAAAACAAATGGTGGATATTCTTATTCTCCATTTTGCACAGAACATATAGACCATCCTTAGGAATATGTGACCTATCCTTAGCGTTAAGTCTAAGTCTGGTAGCCAGCCTCGTAATAAATGAGGATTTAGGAATTAAAGTTTTTTTTCTAGAACTCTTAATACCATTGAACCTTTGGAAGATGAGAACTGTATGAAAATAAGCGAGAGGGATTAATGAATTTTCCAGAGGGATTTAGAGTCCAGATAATGGTATCCTCCTTAAGGCCTTGTTTGGTTGAGGGGTTGGGGATGGAACGTAACACACTTCCATCATTTGTTTGAGGGTTTCATAATGGAATGGAATGGAAGTAGAGGGTTTCATATTACGTTCTATTCCATCCTAAATAGTGAAAATAAGAAACCTCTGATTTGGGGGGTTTAGGATGGAACATAAACTAATAAATACATACTACCTAATATACCCTCAATAATTCTTCTTACCAATTATTTCTTCTAACCCTACCCAAACTCATTTATTATACTGTACATAAGCTTATCATTTCCAGATTTCTCTTTTCGTTCTCCATGTTCAACCACTTCTCATTCTTTTCGTGTTATTTAGGGAAGTAGAAGAGGAGCTGGAAAACTTGGTCACCGGTGAGTCTTCCTCTTTGTCCAAACCTTCTTTTTATCCTATTTTTGTTTATTGTCGAATTTTTTTGAACAATATAAGTCTGTTGCTTTTATTATTAGATGCGTTTTGTTTTGGGTGAGGAGTTTGCACTTTATTTTCCTTCACTTTACATATGGATTCACACATATGGGTCACCGAAGTGAACATTCTCTCTCAATCTCCCTTTCTGCGTAGTTCAACAGAGAGAGGTAAGAAGCAATTGTGAATTTTGGGTATTTTTCAAAGTGGCTATCTTCTTTGTCTTTGTTTTGCTATTACTTTGCTTGAAATTTCAGTGCAGGAATGATTCAGATGAAGCTTCCCTTTTAACATTGCTTCTTGTTGCTTTTATAACACCATATACAAATGGACATATCTATGTCGTATTTGTTATATTTTGATTTTCACAATCTAAAAACTACTCCTTTTTTTTTATACATGAACGGTGAAGGTAATCGAATGAATAATCAAAAAGGAAAATTGATTCGTATACATCAATTACCGCTTGTTCATGTTACTTGTCTTGTGATCTATTGGTGCGTGTTATGTAAGAGACATACGAACGAAAAACTTCAAATGCTTACACCATCGAAGAGATTGCAATCAAGGGAGAGTATCATGCGAAGAATTTTATTTCATTCCAATGGGAGAAATATAATTAGAATGCAACCTAAACCATTTGTCGAATTATGTGATTTATTAGTTGAAAAAGGTGTGCTTTAGCCCACTGTACATGCAACAGTTGAAGAACAAGTAGCGAAGTTTCTATACATATTAGGGGATAATGTTCCCAATCAAGAGATTGCGTTCTTTTGGAGTCTATCTGGGGAAACTGTAAGCCATCATTTTCATAGCTTTTTGAAAGCAGTTATACAACCAGAGGATATGTTTCTAAGACAACCTGATGTATTAGAAACCCCATAGGAAATATTGAACAGTAGTAGATTCTACCCTTTTTAAAGGTGATTTTCTTTTCTTAACTTAGTATAATTATATTAAGCACACATAATATTTGAGAATAATATACTTCAATGTCAGGATTATGTTGGTGCAATTGATTGTACACATATCCGTGTGAAAGTACCTACTCGAGATGCTCCTAGATTTTGTGGGAGAAAGGATTATCCAACACAAAATGTGTTGTGTGCTTGTTCTTTTGATATGAAGTTTACGTAAGTATTGGCTGGGTGGGAAGGAACAACATCCGATTCACGAATTATGAAAAGTGCACTAACCAGGTAGTTCGCACTTAAAATTTCCCAAGGTAAAAATAGGGCTCAAACTTTATTAACTAATAAATGTCATAAATTATAATTTGACATAGTTTTATTCATGATAGGAAAATACTATGTTGTTGACGCTGGATTCATGTTGAGAAGTTGACTTATTACACCGTATAGAGGGGAACGATATCACTTGAAAGAATATTCAAGGAATCCTCCATGAAATGCACGTGAATTATTCAATCATCAACATTCATCATTATGTAACGTTATCGAAAGGGCATTTGGTGTGTTCAAAAAATGGTTCCCAATTATAGCATCCACCATAGAACCATCATATGGCATTCAAACTCAAAAAAATTATTATGGCTTATTTGGTTTTGCGCAATTTATTGATTGGTGCAGATCTAGATGATCCATTTCTTAAAGAAGAGTACAATGGAGGGGAAAATGATAACCAAGATGGGTATGAAAATGACGACGAAGATTATGCACACAGTGGAGAAATTATAAGAGATAACATGGCTGCTCATATATGGGCTTATCATACTTTAGGATTAATATTGCCGGATCCCAATTAATTTATGTTTTCCATGATTTTATATTGCTTTAAAAATATGTATTGGCTACTTATATCTAAATATGACGTCATTTATTAGTGCTATGAATGTTTTTGCATCCAATTATGTCTTTGTAATGCTTATTCATTATTCTGGCCTTTTATATTATTTGGAAAAATTGAAGCTTCAATATTGTGTATGCTTTTGATATAAATTTCAAATTTCATAGTTAAATTTGTAACATAGAAAATGCCACCCCGAAGAGAGTCGTGTTTTTGGAATCAAGCTATGGATGATGCTTTAGTTGACACATACTTGTACTAGCATCGACAAGGCAATCATGTTAGTGGGACTTTCACTATGCATGCACTTGATACAATTGAAGCTGAACTAAAGGAAAAATTTCTAGATAAAGGAATCGATAAGGAAAAAACAAAAAATCAGAACACGATTATTAAGAACAAGTGGAGTAAGTGTTTTGATTTATTTTCAAATGGAGGTAATGGATTTGCATGGAGTCCGTTAACAAATATGTGGATTGTTGAGCCAGAAGTGTGGGAGGCCTTGATCCAGGAGAACTTGTTTATTATTTTGTTGGAAGAAAATATGATATATGTTGTGATTTGGGTTGATTCATTAATAAGTTTTTTTGTAACAGGCTAAACCAGAAGCTACTGAGTGGAGACAGAAGCTTTTTCATAACTACGAGAAGATGGTAGAGATTTATGGACGTGATAGAGTAACTAGCGAGCATGCTGAAACAACACAGGAGATAAGAAGGCGCACCATTTCTGTCGATAGTGGGTTTTCTAACACCATGGATGAGAATGGTGACATATGGACTCAAAATGACTTACGTTTTGAAGAGAATGTAACGATAGATGGTGATCGCACTAAATCTCTAATGGGAATGCCAACTCATTCACAAAATGTAAACCCAGGAACATCACGAAAAAGGAAAAATAGGGCAGATGATGGTGAAGATGTAATCAAAGATGGCCTTCAGATAGTTGCAGATGCTATTATAAAATCTACTTCACTGTTAGTTAAACCATTTCCCATTTCAGAAGAAGAACTTTATAATCATTTGGTAGAGTTGGGACTGGAAGGATCAAAATTGTATGAAAGTTATCTTTTCCTTGTTCGTAGGCCTGATGAAGTTAGGGCATTACTTGGTGCACCAATAAATATTTGAAAGAACATGTTGGATTTTATGGTGTCTTTTTAATTGAAGACATGTGTGGTATGTGTTGATGACTTGATATCAGGTCCTTTTCTTTCTGCTCAATGTGTACATTTTGTCAGATATTTTTGTATATTTTATGGATGAATTTATGACGAAGCCATGTAATTGAGGGAACCATGAGAAATTTAATGAAAGATGTTTCTGGTTATTTTGCCTCTCTTTTTCAACAACCTAGCAATTGTATTTCCTTGGGAATTTTACTTACAACAATCGAATGTTTTATCTTTGTCACAATTCTATAGATTGTAAAGCAGGGGCAGAAGAGATAACCGATTGAAGCCCACCATCTAAAATGTATGAAAACAATCAAGGATAACGTACTAAGAACAAGAAATCTAAAAGGTGAAGGACTAGCATTAGTGTCATAGGGATGACTAATTAAGTCACCCCCGTGCATGTGGCTAGTCACGGGGGTGACTAATTAAGTCACCCCCATGACTAATGCATTGTTTCAAAAAAAAATTCGTGAAAAGTGATATACGGATGCTTTGTTTTCATTATTATTTCGTTGAATATTTTGATGATTTTAGGATGAACAAAAATATGAATTTAGAGTTAAGGAATAAGTATATGTTGATGTTTGGAGATGAGAATGAATGATTTAAATAATAGTTAGAAGAAGAAATTGAAGAGAATGCAGAAAATGGAAATGCAGAAAAATGAAAGTGAAGAAATGCAGAAATGAAGAAGATGCGTGAGTATGTGATGTTTTTGATATTTGGTGTTAATTCTTGGTTCTTGATCTTTTTTTTTAATGTGTTGGGTTGTAAGGAAGTTGAAAATGGGGTTAATATAAGTTAGAGATGTTGGTTTGAGTAGAAGAAAAGAAAGAAGAAGAAGAAGGGCTACAGTTAGGAAGGGCGAAGAAATGCACGATCGTGCTTCTGCACGATGGTGACATTTCAGAATAAATTGGAAAAGCACAATCTTGCTTAAGCATGATAGTGACTTTCTGCATGCATTTGGAAAAGCACGATCATGCAAATTTCTATGACTGTCGAAGTGGAATTGTTTTCAAACATCCTTTGATCTTTTGACTATAACTTCTATTCTCGACCTCCAAATGACATGGGATTTGAACCAACAAACTCATAACACATTGTTCTACATCTCCACCAAAAATTATAGCCATATGAAATCATTATGGAGAGATTGATTGATGAAATTGGGACAAAAATGACGACAAGTTCTGGAAAATGATAACTGGAGTATTTTCATTGAACATGCTTCGGTATTTTAGGAATAACTTGATCTGTAGTTAATGTTGGTAATTTAACCTAAATTTGGAGTTGTTTATGAATGTTTGAGTGTAATGAGAGTCGAAAAAGAAGAGAAAATGGAAGTAGAATCGAATTGAAAATGTTAGATAGAGAGAAAAAAGAGATGCGTGAGTGATTTTTGTTTTTGATATTTAGTGTTAATTCCTTTTTTTTAATCTGTTTTTGAATGTGTTGGGTTGCATGGAAGTCGAAAGTTGAGATGAGTTAGAAAAGTTGATTAAAAAGAAAAGAAAGAAGAAGAAAATTTTGCAGAGGCTCGGAAAGAGAAGAAGAATCACGATTTCTGCATAATTGCGTTTTTGGATGAGAAAGTAGGCACGATCGCTACTTTCCTCTATCACCAGGAGACTCACGATCGTGACTTTTGAAGGTCGATTGAAAACTCGCGATCGTGCTTATGCATGATCGCAACTTTTGAGATCCATTGCGAACTCGCGATTGTGCAGATGCATGATCGCAACTTCTTTTGGCTGGTGAAAAACCCAAACACCTTTTGATCTTTTGGCCATATCTTACTCTCCCGACCTCCAAATGACATGGTACTTGAACCGACTACACCTCCACTAAAAATTATAGCCATGTGAAATCAATTGGGAGAGATTGAGTGAAAAATGTGGGACGAAAATGATGAGGAATTATGGAAAACTGATGAATGAGTATTTTCATTAAACTTGCTTCTGTATTATGACAATACCTTGTTATGTAGTTATCATAATGGAATGATTTTTTATTTGGAGTAAACTAGAGACATAGTACTACAAATTGTCTAAAGAATCAAATTTTAAATCTATCTTTAGAATTCCAGCTTTTGAATTAAAGTTGATTATAGAATGTTGTTTTAGCTTATGAACAGTTCGAAATGTTTAGGGTATAACTTTCAAATTTCTAACCCAAATTGAATGATTTTAATGTCATTAGAAACGTAAGAGATAGGAGAAAAAATTTCTAGAAGAAAGTATGCCAAATGACTTCATTTACATTTTAGATTGATCATGAACAGTAAACCTGAAAGAGTGTTTTTGGAAAATCTGGAAATTGGTTTTAAAGAAATCGAATTTTTGGAGAATAATAGAAAGATAAGGCTACAATTTTTTTGAAGAAATTGAATTTTAATTCTATCTCTAGAATTCCAGAATCTGATTTGAAATTGGGTACAGAATACTGTTACAGTTGAAGAACAGTCCGAATTACTTGGAGTATAACTTTTGAAATACTGAACCAAATTGAATGTTTTTGGTTAAACTAGAAACTTATAAGAGATAGGAGAATAATTTTCTAGAAGAAAG
>JAOTAX010038028.1:0-11053 GCA_025629825.1 Erythroxylum guanchezii
TTTCATCTATAACACTATTCATATACAAAAACACTCATTTCATTTCATTTTAATATTTCTAATTTCCACTAAAAATTTGGGGTCCAATATTTAATATTAAAGGTAAAATTCTTAGAGTAATTTTTGAGTAATTGAAATTATAATGAGATCATAATTATGAGATTCAATTTGCATTTATGTATTATTCCTAAATAGTTCCTAGTTATAGTTCTATCAAGATGAGATATTGATGGAATGGTAAAATTAGTACACATTATATTTTTTTCTTATGAAGAAAGTAATTGATCTCATAAATTAAAGTGTTGAGATGCTTAAATAAACATGTGGGTAGTTATTACAATAAGTTCACCAAGCTGGCTTGATTATGAGGATCCCAAATGGAATGTTACTTATATGTTTATGAATTTTTTTCACTATGATGATTTTATAATTGATCCTTAGATTTGAGATTATCAAGATATCTCATGTACGAATTACTATGTTTTAATGTTATTTATAACCTATTCTATTTAGGATACTCAGTCAATAGAACTTAATCATATTATGAAATATATAGAGATAGTGGAATATGTTAGTAAAAGGTTCATCATTGTAAAGTATTGGGGAGAATGTTCCAATCTTATTAATTAATAATGATTTAAGGAATCTAGAAAAAGATTATTCATTTCAAAGTATTAGGGAGAATGTTCCAATCTTATTAATTAATAATGATTTAAGGAATTTTCTAGGCTAAAGTAAATTGAGATTTAAAAATATATTTTTAAATATCAACTATAAATCAATTACTAATTAAAAAGAGCAAACATGATTAAATTTAGATAGGGTAGATACTAATTATATTCTCAATTGTACACTATAACCATGTATGGATAGGTTAAGTCAAACTCCTTTGGTATTCCTAATATTTAGGTGGTTATGACATATTACAAGAAACTTATTATTCAAATTAATAAAGAAATAATTTTTAAATAAATAGAATATTAATTATATGAATAAATAAAATAAAAAATTTACCTTTTTTCAATCAAATTGTAATAATGACTTTATTAATGAACACCTTTTTTAATTACTTAAGAAAATGTTTTTTCTTAATTTAAAGGAATCTAGTTAATTAATTCCAATCTAATTGAAATATAATTAATTTTAATTCTAGAAGACAACTTTTTAAAATTTAAAATTAGGAATTAATTTAATTACTAATCTTAATCAAATTAAGAAAATAATTAATTTGTTTTAGAATTGAATTTGAGCTTCAAACTCTTTTAAATTATTTTCAGTAACTAGGTTAAGCTAGGAATACATTATTCCATACTTGAAACAATGTTATTCAGTTTTTAAGATTACATTAATTCTAAAACCAAACAAATTTAATACCAAACTTGGAATACCTTATTGAAGGAATGAAATAACCTTAATTTAGCTCTAGGATTACTTTAATCTTATGACTAAATGGGTATTCCATCTTTAGAATAGGATATTCGTATTCCCAGACACTCCCTTCTTCTTCAAAGAAACCTTAGAATGCTAAAACATAAGCTGTCGCTGTCACCCATAAGATGTTATCGGCTTTCTCATTGTCCAATCAAAGATAAACCACCACAACAACCTTTAAGCCAGTCTCCTCATAATGCACCTATTGCTTCTTCTAGCTACCATCCTATAAAAGCTACCATTAGTGACATGAAATATCAACAATGATGGCATTCTCTCGTGGTTCTCTTCTCTAACTACAACTGTCGGTAGGAGTTCCTTTCCAACAAATCACAAAACCAGCACCCAATTTTTTTTTAAAAAAAGGCAAACAACACCTACAAAACTTAACACACTACCAGTCACCACTCACCACCATCTTCTAATTCTTTCCTCCTACTCTAGCATGTCCTTTTCACTTTGCAATCATTATTGAGTCTCTAATACTAATATTTGTACTAATGAACGAGGATAGTTCATACTTTAGACTCATTCATGGGACTTAAAGTGTTGAAATAATTTCTTCTTCAGGGAAACTAGTAAATAAGAATCTTTTTGTTTATCTAGTGAATATCTTCTAGTTTTGTACTTTAAATTGTAGACATTTGCCAGGTAGTTTTTGGTTATTAAGAACCAAATAATTATGGTAAATTGAAATTATACTTTAATTCTCTAAAATTTTAAATCTAATTATATTTGTAATTAAGGATTATGAGGTCTTTAATATGAACATTTTTATTGTTATTCAAATCCAATTTGATTGTAGAATTAAGGTTCATATCTAATCTAATTATGATTCTTAGGGTTTTATCTTATATATTTTGAACTTTTCATATTTAAACAAATATAGCTTTTCTTTAACAAATTAGGTTTGCAAATTTTTTTAGAAAATAAAGAATGACATTACTATGCATTAGACAATATTTTCCAAGGAATAAACCAAAATAGAACCTCTATAGGAAGCTCATGTAACAATATAGGTTAGTATGGATTTAAATAAGCTAAACAAGCTTAACTTAGTTAGAAGCAGTTAATATGATTACACATATTCCTAGCTATGAAAAAAAAAACAAGAAAGTTAGATCATTAAGAAAATTTTCCAACTTCATAAGCACTATCTCGTCTTCTTTCCTTGAGATTGTGTAAGAGATGATCCTCTCATAAGAGCCAGCTCTCTTTTTCAAAAGATATTCCTTTGACTTACCATATATATCTATCTCATGGAAAGAATTGGAAGAGTAATAAGGAAAACATCTTTGAAAAAAGGTTGAACCATTTTATTAAAAAAATGAAAATATTTCATTAACTATAGCTCACTATTACAAAATATACAAAAGATGAGGTAGACTAGTTATGTAACTTGTCTATCTCTAGATTTAACAAAGGTACAAACACTGAAGAAGAGTGCTAAAGAGTGAGAACATGATAGTATGGAACTTTCTAGTGTTTAGAGAAACCAACATGTTCTCATGGCTGGTGTTAACATGTGATCAACTTTCCTTGCTATTATTGTGGTACGAATTCCTATCAGAATCTTGGCAGCTAACCGATGGTAATTATCTTCTTTGACTTGTTTATATACATGACAATTCCTTTCTTTCCAAATCATATAGATAGAAGTGATGAAGGCTACCTTAAGAACGATAGCGTTGGTTGTCCCGGATTTTGTCCCATTGATAAACCAATTCAAAGGGTTATCCTAATCATACATATGGTTCACAACACCATCCATACACTGGAATGTACTCCAAATAGATTTGGAATAATCACATCTGAAAAAAAGATGATTTCTATCCTCATCAGCATTTCGGCAAAGAACACAGCTCTTATTAGACATATTGAACCATCAACATTTAGTTCGAAGTCGTTTTTGATGGCCAGCTAAGCAATGACAGATGCTTTGAGGTTTATGAAGTTTTTCCAGATGAGCTCAAACCAAGGAACTTGTTGTAGATCATCCTTGAAAATACGATGGCAAGAGTCATTAGTGAAGATACCACTCAGATGAGGAAGCCAACAAATGGTATCAGCTGTTGAAGTGTCCCTTAGGTTGGGTAGGTGCTCTTATAGCAATGATAAGCCCCTAAAATGGCTCCTCCAACTGCCATCCTCTATTAGATCTAAAACATATGTGTCCATTGACAAACGATGTTGCAAGTGAGAGATGATAGGGTGGTGTATTAAGGGGCTAATTTCTAGCCAATTATCAAACCATACCCAATTATCTCTTCTACCATAGATACAATGTTTAATATGGGGATAAAATAATTGTCGAAGCTTCAACAACTTATTAAAAAACCAGGAATAATGATAAGAGTTGTTTATGTGCCAAAAGTTGCGATTATGGAGGTCGATTTGATGGACCCATTGTGTCCCCAATGCTTCCTTATCTGAAACCAGATGCCACATTTTTTTACTAAGTAAGACTTTTTGCATGGAACCCGTAGATGGGATGCTAAGGCGGCCACCAACTTTCTTTGGAGTAAGGACATCACTCTACTTGAATTTGGCGTTTTTACCAATATCCCATCTTCTAGACCATAAAAAAGCTTTAAGCAAGCGATCTATCTCCTTGACAATTTTGCACGGAAAAATCGTGTGGGTGATCCAATGAGTATGAAGACTGCTCAATATCGAAATAATGAGAGTGATTTGCCCTGCATAGGACAAAAATCTATTTTGCAAGCAAGAACTTTGGTTTTGATTATATACAAAATTGGAATGCAATCGACATATTTTTACTTAGAAGGAGAAATGGTGACCCCGAGATATCGCAGAATTGGGGCCTGGATAGTGATCCCAATTGCTCTGCTAAAATCAGTAGGATTTCACACATCTATAAATAGCATCAAACAACTTTTCTCCATGTTGATTCTCAGGTCAGACCATTACAAGAAAGTCTACAGGGAGTTCATCAGTATATTCACAAAGAAAACATTGCAACACAAAATAACATGAGGTCATATACAAAAATGAGGTGAGTTAGTTTAAGCTCTTGACATTTATGGTGATACCGAAACTAACCATTGGATGCAGTTAAAGATTTGAGGAGGTGGGACAAACCCTCCATAACTAAGGCAAATATATAAGGGGATAACGTATCGCCTTGTCTCAGCCCCTTAGCATTCTTAAATGACTTTGAGGGAAAGCCACTAACCAACACACTGAAGGTAAGAGTCTGAATGCATTCCATAATCTAGTTGACAAAGACTGACAGCAACTTTAAAATGTTCATAAAAGTGCGCATAAAGCTCCAATTGACAGTAACATAAGCTTTGCAGAAGTCAATTTTCAACATACAACCATTAATCGGTCTACCTGAGTTATTATCTTTCACTAATGCCTGTATCAGAAGGATGTTATCACCTATATTTTGAACTGAAACATACGCACCTTGAGTGATTTCAATTGTGTTCGCGAGTACCGCTTTCACGCTATCCACTAGTAATTTTGCAATCACCTTGTATATTAAGTTGAAGCATGAAATGGGACAAAACTCTCCGAAATGCAGAGGATGTTTTGTCTTCGATATTAAGCATATAAAGGTGCTATTCATTTCCTGCAACATGTTCACATTCTAGAAAAATTCCAAGACTGCATCAACTACATGTTGGCATGTGATATCTCATGTTTGTTGAAAAAATGAGTTGTAAACCCATCCTGGGCAGGGGCTTTAGATGGATGCAATTTAAGGACTGTTGATTTTATATCACTAGTAGAGAATAGAGATATTAAAATTGTTTATCAATCTTCTCTAATGACCCCCGCCATGATCTTTTTCATTTGGTTATTGGATGTACCACCACCTCTAGACCTAACAAATGTGAAAATTAATATCTAGCCATCTATAGAATAATTTCCTGATTAGTTTGTGTCTCTCCATTGCTGTCAAGAAGTTGAACAATATTGTTTTAGTTTTGTTTGGCTAAAATAGATGCATGGAAGAACTAGTGTTTTTATCTCCTTCTTTAAGCCAAGTTGATCTTGCTTTTTGTTGTTGAATGGAAGTTTGTAGTTCTAAGGCCTGAAGATACTCTCTCAGTCTAGTTTGTTCCTTCACTCTACAGTTCACATCATCTGGATAAGTATAGCACGTCTCTTGTGCTTGCTGCAATTATGTTTTCAACAATGATAAATTATGATGTTTAGTGCAAATGAACTTCTTTACTGCAATCTTTACCTTAATTTTTTTATCAACTGAAATGCCTTGAACCCCTGGATGTCTTGTTGTTAATAATCAAGGAGTGCTTGAAAGCCCTCTATTTGAAGCACTCCATTAAAGATTCGAAAAGAAGCTCCCTGTTGCCTGACTTTGATACAACATTGGATAAGTTGAAAACAATGATCAGATGTCAGATTATCTCCATAATGAACAACCAATTGGGAGAAAGTAGATAGCCAAGCCGAATTAACTAAGCACCGATCTAGTTTTTTCTAAATAAGCATGTTTCCCTGTTAATGGTTAGGCTATGTAAGGACACGGTCTATAAAACATAAATCTATTAAATCTACGACACTTAATAAAGTGGTGAGTTCTTTATTGTCTGCCATCGTATAGTTTTTCCTACCTTCAGCCTCTGTAGGATTTAAAATGCAATTAAAATCACCAGCATCCATCCAAGGGGTGACAAAAAAAGTCTGCATGCATTGTAAACTAGTCCACAAGTAGTTCCTTTGAAAAGAAAAATTGGCTGCATAAACCAGAGTTAAGGCAAATTTGGAACACAAGCCCCTGATCTTACGTGATAAGTGAAGATATTGGTCACTTTTTTCTTCCACTTGTATCTTCATTAGATCTGAGTTATAGAGATACGCCCATTAAAATGAGATCTATGATTAGATAAAGTCTTCAAGTGAGCTCCCAAAATTTGCTGAAAATGCAGTAAAGATAAATCTTTTATTTGGGTTTCCAATAAACCATACAACGTAAGTTGCTTCTCCTTGATAAGTTCACTAAGCACGAAGCATTTCGAGGGATCATTCAACCCTTGTGTATTCTAAATTAAAAGAGACATTCGGGGGATATCCCCTTTGTTTTTTTTCTTGCCTTTTTTCCTTGCCACACTTCTCTTAGCTGTTATGACGAGAGTATGGATTGGAGCAGTATCTTCTAAATTAAAAAGTAAGTCTTTATCGATAAGAGTTTCAGGTTTAATTACAATAAGCTCTGTTTTCCCTATATCATTAGTTCCTCTGGTAGCATTAGTGTCAGCTAATCTGACAGGCATAACATCTTTGTTCTAGACAGATATAGGTTATTGAGCATCCCTGCGCTCGAACGTGTTACTAGAATTGTGTGGCCTATAATTATTATTCTCCGTCTCTGGGTTGTTGGTTATGCTTGTAGGACTCAAAATCTCTTCTGTTGGTTCTCCAACTTTGGCATTCTCAGCTGCACCACACTGAGTAGCAGGCTCCTAAGCTTACAACTCCATCGTGTCCAGAGGTAGTAGTTCATCATGATTCCCTGTTTAAAAAGTCTTCCCAGTAGGTTTCCATTATTTCCTAGCATTGGGTTTCCATGGATAAGTCACCAATATGCTTTTCTGGACCATCTCTCCACTGGCATCCAGACTTAACACTGTCAAATTGCCAGGTAATTATGTCTCTTTTGATATCTCAACACACACTTTAGGATATCCCACTCCTTTCATATTAGCTGTGGGAGTACTCACAATCACTAGTTTACCTAAGGAGCTCGCTACATAACTCAATCCCTCTATTATCCATAACTCCATAGGTAAGTTATGCAAGTGAACCCACATCGGAAAGGTCTCAATTCCATCACGATTCAATTCAAGACTTGGTTGCCACTTTTGCAAAAAAGACCGATTGATCACCAATATGCCAGAGGCCATATTCATGATGTCCTGTAAATTACAGTCACTTCCAAACTTAAATAGAAAAGTCCCATCTTCCTTGAGCAGAACCCGTTCCAAGCCTTTAGGACTCTATATGGATTTAGCCCACGCATTCACCACTGGGAATGCTATTCTTTTGTTCCAAAAGAAACCGAAAAAGGTTGAATATCACTTGCTAACACCTACTTCAAGCATTTCTCTTAGGGGTCAAATAACCCCATCTTTTAGAACATCGGGGAAGTGTTTCAGGGTTACTTTGGTAGGATTGGGAAACAATTTTTTCCGTCAGCTGTCCTTGGGTGTCGCTGCATTTTTTGGCAATAGTTGGTGCCTGGAAACTGGTGGTGTTTTGGCCTTATTGTCCTTAGAAGGTTTAGATAGAAAATTTTCTTGGGTAAGTTATCTATCGACCAAGAAGATTCAGCACACTCCATCAGTGTCCGGCGGCCTTGGCCTTACCGACGGGAAGAACCCCAGTGGTAGGGGTTAGAAAAAAAATGCGGGAACAAAATAAAGAAAGGCAGGAAGGAAACTAGTCCAGAAAGACTAGTGGTAAGGATGGTAAAAGGTCTAATGAGAAAAGAGAGGAAACTTAAGCGCCAAACTGCAATTCTCTTGCCTTAAGAAGGCTGAACTTTTATTACAACAATACCAGTATCTACCATTAGTTAAGCAGTCACTCTAGGATTAGTAGGAAAGTAGTTGCTGGTTGGTTTCTTTGTTTTGGATCTCTCAGTAGGCATTGATTTCCTAACCCTAATTGTTGTTGATTAGTTTTGATCTTTTCATCTTGTATTGTAGTTCGTCCACCCTCAAAATCTAGTATGGTTTGTTGTCTGATGTTGTTTTCTAGACTAGTTTTTTGAGTACTTAGTGATCGAGGGTCATTAAGGTCTAAGCTCTCAATAATTCTCAAAAATATTTCATCTCGCTTTTAGTCGTTAAGTATTCTTCTATATGCCTTGTTGCTATATGTCACCATTATAAATAAAGCTTTGATACCAAATTGATGTAGGACACATCGAAGATATATCAACACACGCAAAAATTAGAAAATAGGGCTGGTGTTAGGCTGCTGGAATATCAAATTTCAACTCTTGATTTTAGTTTGAAATGTTGAAATTTTAGATTTAATATAGCTAATTTTTTTTGGATTTGATTGCTGGAAATTGAGGTTAGGATTTAGTGTTTTAGTTGATGGAATTTTAGTGAGATAAACAAGTAATAGAAGGTAGGAACTACGAATTACTTCTAGGGTTTAGGAAGGACTCTTAGAAAAAAGCACACACCTTCTAATTGAAAACTTAAGTTATAGAAAAAAATTAGGATAGCTTGTTATTGAAGGGTTGAGTACATACCTATTTATAGAAGTTCATAAAATCCTTATGCTAGTAGGAAAGGGTTCTTAGCTAAAATATCAAAATTGAATTTTATTTTAATAAGGATTCTTTATTCTTAAATAAGCTTAAGGTTATGTTTGGTTTGAGGTTTATTAATGGAATGGAATGGAATGTAATATTATTCCATCGTTTGAGATGAAGGTTTATAATGGAATGGGATGGAAGAGGAGGATTTCAAATTACATTTCATTCCATCCTAAACAGTAAAAATGGAAAACCTCCGATTTAAGGATTTTAGGATGGAATGTAAAATGATATATAACTTTACACTATATTAAATTATAAACTCTTCATCCAAATAATATTTCACTATATTACATTATGAATATTTCCATCCCTCCCAAACAATAATTTTCTAATATTAGATCAATTTACATTTCATTCCATTCTATTATATTTCATTAAAAATCTTACGTCCAACCAAACATAGTCTAAGTCTTATTTGGACAATATAGCTAATTTATTATTATTCCCTATCTAATTAAGAAAACTTAGCATAAATTAACTTTCGGCCAATTTTTGGTGCTTGTTGCTCCCGTTGTCCCTTTAATTTCTATTCTTCATTCCACTAAAATAAAGTTTGCTGTTGAATAATTTTTCTTCTTTTGTTTCTTTTATATAGCAAAACTCTCCACATTTCGCATATCAATGGAACTTTTGTTGGGTTGTTGTTATTGTTTTATAGTCTTTAAGCTCTTTTTCATCAAACTATCAAAGTTAAAGAATTCATGAGGCAGATGCCAAGCAGCTCAGGATTGATGTTTTAGTTGGCTGAGTTGAGGGCAGAACTTGGTTTAGAAGATGCTAGAACTACAAGCTGTGAGAATTTATCTATCCCCTTTTCACCACTTAATATTTTGCCATTTTGTTATCCTTGGTTAACAATATGATACTAAGTCAACGAAATTGTGAATCTTCACACATGATATTAGATCCGGCTTATGCATTAGTAACACAAGTAGGCTTCATCGTCACGTATGTCAGTTCATGTTTTCCTGTAAGAGATAAAAGCCCTTACTAATTCTTGAAGGCTGATCATTCTTGCATTAAATTTTGAAAATTTATCACTGCTTTACCCATTATATGGTGCAATGCTGGAAGTCCTTATGCATGGAAAAATGCCTGAACTTCATTTGTGCGATTGGGTTGTTCATGGAAATTGTTTTTCCCACTATTACATTGAAATTCGTTTTCTTACCCTTACATTGCTAGCTTTTACGAACAGTGAAATATCAGGTGTTGTTAAGTCAATTATAATGCATTTAATTTGGACTTAATGTTATTGATTTGTGACATTGGTATTCAAAAATTGATGGAATTAATTGTTAAATGTCTACAGATGGTTTTCAATGCCGTAAAGACGAAAAAGGATCAAAAAGAGGAAAAAGATGGAAAGAAATTCTAAAATTCCAGTCTGGCCAAAATTCAAAGATTAGGCGTGGGCACGCCTAAGGTCATAATCCCAAACCTGCAGATTTCAAGAATTCGTCTCCAATTAGAACACAACCATTCAAGATCTGCTGGACTTCTTTTGAAGATGTTTCCCATCGAAATTAAAAGACCAATCAATCTGAAAAAAATCAAATCAAGATAACGAAGAGATTTAATTCGAGAAGGGCATTTATGTTGATCGCCGTATTTAAATGGAAGTTAGGGTTGCAAGGAGGAGGGTCGTATTTTATAGATTGTTTTCCAGTAGCTGCCGCAGGCGATTTTGCTTCTTGTCCTTCATTATTCACAGACCATCACTTATTCTCTTCTTTTTAGGAACAGTCGCAACCTTGATTTTCTTGATTTTCCTAATTTGCTTCCTTGCCCACGTCTCTCAATTCCTCCAGCATCATCGCACACTCTTCTCTTGTTGGCTGTTGCAATTACTTTTCTTCTTATCCTTAATTAATTAATAGATCATCGCATAGTCTGTTGTGAGGAGGCTGCCGCACCTTGCTCTGACACTGTCCACGTTGCTGAAGTCTCCCAAAAGCATCATCGCACTCTCTTATTCTAAGGCTGCCGCAAATCACTTTAATTAGTTTTCATAGTTTATTTCTTTTGCAGTTTCCAAGTAGTTAATCGTAGGCTAGTGACTGATTTAATTTCTGGGTTCTTGTTTTCAATTTCTGCAAATTTCAATTAGGGATTTTTATTAGTTTCATTAAAGACTGATTATCAAGATTATTTTTATTATTATTTCTTTTGATTTCAATTTAATTATGATTACCTAATTTTCTTGTCTTGGTTGAGGGATCCATGTTCCATGTTATTATGGTGAGATATTCTTAATCTTTTTCATGATTGTTAATGAACATTGGATAATTTCGG
>JAOTAX010038064.1:0-11050 GCA_025629825.1 Erythroxylum guanchezii
CACAAATTAGGAGTCAAAAAGTGCATTAACAGTTATGAAAGTGCAGCCAATTTATAAGATAAACTTGGGCTCAATCACAATGTAAACTACTAATCCAAACCACACATTGAATGTCCAACTATAATCAAGTAGCTTCACTACAAGTTACAAATCCTAGACTTAGGCATTCATAAATCATAGCTAAACTATGGATTAAGCTACTCCCCTTTGAAGCTCGGTAAACTCCAGCCGTCACTACATCTTCAGGAGAAAAGAAATGCCTAACCACGCATTGTAACCGGAAGCTTCACAACTCGCAACGAATCCAAGCTACCCATGGTGGAGGTCGGCGGTGAAAATAGAAGATAAAACCTATACAAAAAATTCTCCCCAGGGAACCCCGAAGGGAACCCTGGGTGGTGAGGTCGTGAATTCTTTTGTTCTCTCTTCACTCGTCTGTCTCCTCTCTCTGTCTAAATGCTCGATGTTCGATCCCCAATGCTCGCTTAACCTAATTTGGCAAGGTCTTTATAGGATGGGTCGCGGGTCGGGTCAATACAGTGAGAGAACTTTCTAATTAAAGTCCGGATACCCAACTTCTCGCCGTGACGAGGAAGGAGCTGCGCCGTGACATGTACTTTTTGGGTCGCTCGCTGTGGCGGAACAATTAATCGACGCTGCGGTGCGTTGTTGCGTGATGATGCGTCGCGGCGAGATGATTAGTGTACACCGCGACGTGCCTTCTTATTGATGCCCCGCGACATGCGTTAAGGACTTCATGCCGTGATGACTCTTCTGACCCTTTTTCACTCCTTTTTCTCCTACAATAAGAAAAATAACAATTTACAGTATCGATTGTCCTTAGAAAAATTATAATGCAATTAATGTCAATTTGCAACAATTTTACTACCAAATTGCATAAAATATAAGCTCACTATAAGGGACTAATTTAAGCACAAAATCACGAATTAAGAGTCAAAAAGTATATTAACAGCTATGAAAGTGTAGCCAATTTATATGATAATCTTGGGCTCGATCACCCATATACTTCATCACTTAAATACTCTCTTCCAAATGACCACAACTGATAACTCAATAGGTCCTTCAATCACTTATTCAGTTATCACACTATCTTGACTATTTTATCAGTATATTTCAGATTACTCACCAATTTTTACTTCATATCTTATCAATCTATCTCTGTCGATCATACTGTTATTTCTTAACCTATTCACATATCACATATTATGAATCTAATAACTCTTTCACCGGTAACACTAACTCATAATAATTTTCATACAAACCAATTTATAATAGCTTAACTTATCCTTTCTCCAAATCTGAGCACACCTTGCCAAGGTGGTACTTACAAAAACACCTCATCTTTCCTTTGACAATTCACTTCTCTTTAGTGTTAATGCATTTAGCTCTTATGTCCATTTTACTAC
Source organism: Erythroxylum guanchezii (assembly GCA_025629825.1). Classification (NCBI taxonomy): domain Eukaryota; kingdom Viridiplantae; phylum Streptophyta; class Magnoliopsida; order Malpighiales; family Erythroxylaceae; genus Erythroxylum; species Erythroxylum guanchezii. The sequence continues at coordinate 1,428 of JAOTAX010038064.1, forward strand.
ATTCCTTAAATCCGCTGTTAATCCAACTAATTCTTTTATCTTTCATAAGTCACTTTACTCTTATTTCAAATTCATCTCACTCATCACCAGTATCTCGAATCAATTATTGTCTTTGAACATTTTTAAACACTCTTCATTTCAATGTAAGGGTGAACAACCCCTTACTGTCTTACAACGCCTCATAGAGTATTTTAATGACGTCACTATGATAACAATTGTTGTGCCTGAAATCACTTTTAGTTATACCTCAATCTCATATTCCTATGAACTCAAAAATATAAGCTTTAAGCACATTCGCAACAGTTAGAATTGTTGGTAATTCAAATATGTAATCACTAAGTCCTACATTGTTAGCCCTTAATTGCTCCTTTCGATGTGTTCCTGAGGATGTATATCATAGGTTGTTATTGCAATTCTCACAATCTCTTTACTCAATCATCCTTATTAGGTACACTTACTTCTTATTTCAACCACCAAACATCATTCTTCCGATTCCACTCGAAAGTTTGGATTCCTGTTCAATTCTTCTATAGGATTCATAATTTTGAATCCTTAGCTTTTAGGCTTTCTTACTTCTTTCCATTAAAATTGATCTAAAATTTCAATGCAACTAGTAACACTTCATTTTGGCCTATATTCCACTTAACATTTTGCACTCTTCATTACATTAGATTTGGTAACTTTAATATCTAAATTTGCACTATTTCATTATAGAATTGTCTGTTCAATGTGTCAGATTACACACTACCTTTACCAAATAGTACTCATTTGTAGATTCCTTTCAAACTCAATAATTGCCTCAAACTGACATAATTTGTACATTCCAGAAATGACTTGGAACATCTAATTTCTCCAAAACCTCAAAGAGATTTCTATGATAGCAATTCTAACCCATGTATAAAAATCAACTCATAAGACCTTAATTGTCTCTATGCATACAAAAACCCACTTTATACTGTTACAACAGATTGTATCCTAATCTCTGATGCGAACCTTCATCATATACTGCATAATCTCCAAATCCAAATGATATTATTATCATCAGTGTCATATTCCTCAAATATTCAAAACGTCCCCTTTTTCTTTTCAAACACACTCAAAATACCATCTATGATCACAGTCACAAATTGATACAATTTTGCTTGGATCACTTAAATCTTCAATATCATAATGCTATTGGGTATTATTAACTCCAACAGATATTGCTCAAAATTTTCCTTCTGTCCATAATTAATTCTTGCAATTCCTTAAGGGACTAATTCCTCAATTAAGGTAATATTATCTCATGTAATTTTTAGTTCCCCCACTTGATTTCTTGTCTGTAATGATTTTCTCTTTCCATTTGATTTCCTTTAATTCACATTGACTTATCCAAATGCTTATTCAATCGTGCTAGTTCCTCCACAAAATTTCAATTTATTTGAATACTTCACTTTACATGAATTCAATTTATTTGCGTACACTCTCAGTAGCATATTCCACTTCTTATGCCTAAGTCTCCGCTTGGGATATGACTCCATTATTCACTTTTGATTTATTACATATTCATTTCTAATTTGTTTCTTCAATGACCACTCTTAAATTGAATCGTCTGATCAACTTAACCCAATTTAGGAAAATTCTTCTTTGAAAGAGAATTTCTTGCTACAATCATCGATGCTGTTTATGAAATCCTTATCAATCAACTATTTTTCATAATTACTTATGAGTCATTCTTTGTACCTCAAGAAGATCAATTTCAACTATACATAATATCTCAATAGGATCAATTTATGCCATAGCTTACATGATTAGAACATCCCTTGTAATGAGGCTTTGTGAGGCACTAAACAATTTCATTTACTCTAATACCTTGGCATATATCACCAAAATCATTACATCCGATCTAGAGATCTGTTGATGTCCATTTACCAATTAGTAGCTTATACCAAAGATACTTTAATCCCATTCCATTCTAGATAACTCTTCTCCTTTTGTGCCAGTCCTCGATCGTGGAGATTACGCCATAATTGTGTCCTTTTTCTTTTTCCTCAAATTCATCACATATGATAACCTCATTAACAATCTCAATTCCTTCCCAGTCGATCACTACAAGTACTCTTACGTCTTACTCTAACTCATCTTGAATTTTGAACTATAGAAACTGTGATTAGCACTTATTCAATAAGTCACTGATTGCTTCCTACTTCATCTCCATGCATATTATACACATATGCTTAATATTTTCACTTGTCAAAGTGATCCCACTATCTGATATGCACTCACATTGACAATTCAACCTAAACTCAACAACTTTTTCATATATCGCTATCAGCATCTCATCTTCCAATTGTCATTTATTTCATCTCACACATAATCATAAACTCTTATATCGATAATCACACAACCATTCTAAGTACAAGTTCAATCTTTCAAGGTCATATCAACTTGGCTTATACACCTTAATCTCATTATTTCTACTCATATCCTTATTTTTCCTCAAACAACCCATGACAGTGTATTCACATTTATATCGCCTTTGAGGACATATCACCAAAACGAAATAAAATAATACATCCACCGATACAGATACACTGAATCTTTATCTGTCATATCCATCCATATACTATTTCCTTTCCCATATATATATATATAACCAATCCAGAAATTTCGATGCATAGTCATTATGAATTTTCGGTCTCAATTTTCCCCTAATATCTCCTTATACTGAATTACAAACTCTTATCACAATACTCACATAACCATTTCGGTTCCAAATTCGTCCTTTTATGATCATAACAATTTTATGTTTTCATTTGATTCTGTCTGTACACTTTAGTCTCCCCGTTTCTACTCATATTCTCATTTTCCTCAATCAATCCATGGCAATTTACCTACTCACACCTATATCACCTTTAAAGGCACATACCCCATTGTGGTGAACCTTTATCCATCATTCAAAACTAGATACTATTTCTCATTTCCAAAATGTCCATAAACCTTTATTTTCTCACATTCTGTCAGATCATCAATTTTCTCAATGCTTTTAACTGCTTAGACTCTTAAGGAAATGCTCATGCATGTGACTCATACTGGGAATCAGTTGCCGCAGTCTGCTATGACATGACTAATATGCACATGTATATAACTTGACTTATATTTCAGAATGCCCATATAAGATAGTACTTCTGGTCTCTGATTCCACATAAATGTAGCATCCCACTCCCACAATGACCTAAACTCGACATCGTGGGTGATATCCGAGTCCGTGCCCCGCAAGGGTGGCATGCTAAAGCACTCAATCATTCAGAAATCAGTATAATTTTTTTTGAATCACAAACACAATATGCGGAAGTCAAACATCACATAGGGCCCACTTTATTACAAAAGCATTTTCAATAGCCATTTGGGCCCTTTCACAAATACAATACACTTTATTCATAGTGCCTTTACATTACAAGAAAAATCAATTGAACAATAGTTCCAAAGTATTCAATTTTATACAAAATAGGAAAACACAAATGCAGACGCAAACTGATCTCGACCTCTATCCTTCACTTGAATGCTGTAGGTATACTTCCGTTGGCCTAACGGGGTATTCTTCTGATCTTGAAAAATAATTGCAAATTTTGGGTGAGTTTTGTGAACTCAATGAGTGACCGCCATCAATGGCCCACCCAGTCATATAACACATAATTCACAATATTTCACATCCAATATAATTTAATCATTTATATTATGCACATGTAGTGTACATGAGACCCACTTTCCATTTGTTACTTTATTGTGATTGAGTGCCTAACTGTCCCATATAGGGCTTATTGATAAGTATCCCATATAGGGCTCATTAAACGTTAAGCCTAAGGCTCTGATTCACTTTTGACCTCGAAGCTTATTTTCACTAATTAAGCTTTAAGCTCTGCTCGATGGCTACTCTAGTCACAACAGCCATTATGTTTCATGCATTCATGAAATGAAATGCATCACTCATATTTGCATGCTCTTATTCAATCATATTCGCTTACCATCGAACCGTAGCCCAGCATTCAACATATAGTTGAGAATTCACACTTTCACTTGCATGCAATTACACATTTAGAAAACACTTAGCAATCACTTCAATACACTTAGTTCATCCAATTCACATTCAAGTAGCACTTCAATATCCAAGTCAAGTATCACAATCATCGAACCTCCTGTCCGTAAACTAACATAATCAATCACATTTACAAAATTATTCAATTGTCAAATCATATAAGAATTCAAATAACAAACAATGAAGTGAGACTATCTCGGTCTACTCACAGTATGCTCCAGATTCGCATTTGCTTCCAAATTCTGGGATCGCTTCAATGCGGACACTTAACCTGCACAACCCATTTATGCAAGACACCCATTTCATATTCATCAATGATTGTACATGTGTAAGCATTTATTTATGCACAATTGTATAGATGGACTATGTACAATGTATGCTCAATGACAATCCTGGGTATATGTTCTAGAACACATATTATGCTCATTCCCATTTTATAGTTCATATGTGTCTAATTGCACTTAGATTTACACTTCATTTGTACATGATCTTTCTAAATTCTTCTTTCAATCTTTACCCTTTGCACGTGTCTAGCTTATTCATAAGCTTACACCTCAAGAACCACTTGGCTACTTTATATCATAACTCAATTTCTCGTCATCTTTTCTAACCTCTTATGATCTCATAACATCTAACTTCTCATCCAATAGGAATCCAATTGAAAATTCCACAATGCAAAATCACAAAAAATTGATTATAGAATACTTGAACCCAAGCATTTTCTAAACTCAGTGAACTAGAATCCTTCCAAAAAATCCAAAAGATTCAAAATGATCTTACCTTGATTCTTCACCAAATTAAGAGATCTTTAGCTCAAATAGAAGCTCTTTTCTTCCTCTTCCTTTTTCTCTTCTTGAATAACTTCAAAATCTTTCTTGAAAACTAAGAAGAATTAAACCCTAGCTCAACTCTCTTCTTTTTCTCTCAAACCACCAAACTCTCTTTCTCTTTCTTTCTCATTTTCATTATTATCTTCTCCTTATCCTCCCATTCACGTTTTTCTTCTTTATTTATAAGCAAGATAACACTTCTTCTTCCAATTATGCGCTTAATGATTGAGAATTGTCCCATTTACGCTTCCATTTATGCCTTATGTCTTTTATACTTAAGTGTCTTGCCAACAGTACCCTTGAGCATTCTAACATAACACTTTCTTCCAAAAAAATGTCCCCCACTGTCTTAAGTTTCTAATGCCTCCCAAATCATTCAATTCGGTTCAGAGATTCGAAAGATAAACTTCAAACATTTTTGGACTGCTCTTGTCCAAATTAGTATACTAGACACAACTTCTATTAGGAATTTAAACATCTTAGAGACTAAATTAGATTCCAATTTCTTCATACCATTTGTAGCTCCATGTCTCTACTTTACCACAGATCAGAAATCATCTCATTTGGAGCTCTACATGCGAAGATATCATCAAAATACTGAAGTATGCTTAGTAGAATAACACCGGTTCATAATATTTAAGAACACACACACTGTACCAGTCCCACGTTTTTCACTCAATCTTTGTCACTTCATTTTAGATGCTAAGATTTTTGGTGAAGATGTAGAGCAATGTCTTACGAGTCCAATGTTTCAGGAATCAAGTCATTTGAGTGTCTAGAGAAGAAGCTATGGCCAAAAGAATCCAATCTGGTTTTATCCTCAATCATATTGAACCTAACGTGGGAATATTGGCATAACTTTCACTATAGATGTTGGATCAAGTTCATTATGAAAGTGTTTGAAAGAAGACTTCAAGATTTACAAGTTTTATGAAGACAATTTATGTCATCTAGAGGGTCATAATTGGACCAGACTACACCGGATGAACAGTAACCCAGAAGAAGTTTATGAACAGTAACACAAAAGATGTTTTATAATTGGCGTAACTTTCTCTACAAATATCAAATTTAGGTGTTCTTTGGATGTTTGAAAGAGGATTTCAAGAGCTACAACTTTCATGAAGAACTAGAAGACAAATTCTATTTTTTGAAGGGTCAAAAATAAGAACAGAAGATATAAGATGAATAGTGACTCAGAAGAAGTTTATGAATAGTAACACAAAAGATGTTTTACAATTAGCATAACTTTCTCTATAGATATCAGATTTAGGTGTTCTTTAGATGGTTCAAAAGAGGACTTCAAGATCTACAACTTTTATGAAGACCTCAAAGACAGATTCTATCATCTGAGGGGTCAAAAAAGGAACAGAAGATAGGCTAGGTGAAAAAGTAGAAGAAGCAAAACCCAGAAGAAAATGACATCATCACAAAAGAAGACACGTAAACAAAACACAGATGACACGTTAGCAAAACACAAAAGAAGACATGTCATCACAAAAGAAGACACGTCATCACAGAAGAAGACACGTCAGCAAAACACAGAAGATACACTCCACACTCCTGAACATCTCCACTTATATAAATTATAACTTTTGACTCAAATGTCCAAAATTCTCATACTATATACTGTTGAAAAAATATAAGAAAGATCTATAACTCTCAAGAAGGCAACTTTCCCAAAATCTATGTAGATCAATCCCAAATTTGCCCCTAAATTCCAAAGATGAATTTTAGATTTATCCACCAATGTACTGCACCCAGTTCTCAACTTCATGAAATTTTGAGACCCTTAGAGATAGAATTGAAATTCGATATCTTCATAAGAAATGTAGCCATATGTTTCTAGTTTAATTCAAACAAAGAATCGTCTCATTTAGATATCTAGAGAAAAAATTATGGCTAACAGATCGAAGCACACTCAGTGAACATTTTCCATATTACTACCAATTTTGTTTCCAAATCCATCCTTATCCCAAATCATACCAAGATCACTCTTTCTACTCCTTCTACTTCTCATTAAAAAAAATCACATTTAACATTAATTATACCCGGAAGTTGTCAATGAATGCATGTACCACTTTTTTATATGCAAAGATTCAATATTTATGTGCATATACATTAACATTATGCATGGGCAAGAAAATGCACTTTCTTAATCTCTCTTTGAGCTCACATGTACTTAAATTTCGGGTCTTAACCCTTAATATGGGAGCGAGATGTTACATACACAGATTATCCTCCTTTATTTTGGTTTTAAGTAGGGCGATAAGTAGTGGTTTTTCTTGAAGAACAAAGTCACATAAAGCTAAAACTTTAGAAGGGAAATTAATCCCTCTCACATTCCAAGTGAGGATACACATGGTTAGGAGGATTGAACTATGAGGCATTTCTTGCCCCTTCTCAATCTTCTCACTTTAGCAGTTTGAAAGGACTCACATGGGATTGCATCCTGGGGACTGAAGGTATTAGTTAGCGGAGTTTTAGGGGAATTTTTTGGGGTCTCAAGGATAGTATCAAGATTTCTGAGGCTAGGCTCGAGGGGGGTAGTCAGTTCAGTTTTAATATTTATTTTCAGGCTATCACTGCACTGTATCAAGGAAGATTGTTGACAGTCTCTTGTTGAATCAACAATTAACTCTATAAAAGATGCTAAAGTGTTGACTTAGGAGGGATCATTGTCGTGGTTTGATGGTGGGACAACATAAGGACTATACATAACCAAGGCTTCTGTTGAGGCTCCATTATTATGAAATTCGTTGTGAGCAGTTTCAGTAAGAGGCAACTCAACTTCTTCAATTCCCATAAGTTCTTGATAGTTCCCAATTTTAAAGAGTTTCTCTTTAGTTTGCCAAACTTTCGCTTATGGTTTGGATGGTGGTTTCCAGTAGAAAGATATGGCCATGGTATCTTCCCAGAACTCATTATTAGCCCTAGTCGAATGATAACGGTCTCGTTTGGAAGCTCTTTGGATATCTCAATACTAACACATATTTGGGCATAGCTGATTCTTTTCTTTCTTGAAAAGTTCTCATCCATGCATAAGGGTGTCCCAATGTAACTTGCTAGTGAGCTGAGCCCCTTAGTGGTCTAGTATTCGAGAGGTACTTAATGGAAGTTGATCCAAACGGGAACGTTTTGAACTTTGATGGTTTCAAACTGTAAGCTAGGTGTCCATAATTGTAAAAACATGGGTTGATTGCTGATTGAACCCAAGTTTGCTATATTATTCCTTGATATTTTCATGGTTTTTGTTATACTTTTCGGCTCCTTTTGTTGGATATTATGCTTAATTTGACGAAAGAGTATGTGCTTTGAATTAATATGATTTGAAGGTTAAATTGTCATAATTAATTAACAATCGCACTCCCTTAAACTGTAGGACAATTGATATTACAAATTATTACTTTTCATTGCAGGTCTGAAAGGGAGTAGAGCCAACTCAAGAAGAGAGTGACAGGAGTTCATTAATCAAGATCCTGGACTTGAAGAGAGTCCTTTAAGGTTTACCATTCAAACTTAGTGATTTCTAATCCGTTCCAACTAAGATGCGCCCTTTAATGTTCTGAGGCTCAAGAGCACTCAATAGGGTCTAGAGGAATGGAGTTCATTAATAAAAACCCTGGACTTAGAGAGAGCCCTTTAAGGTTTACTATTCACACTTAGTTTTGAACTGTGATAGCCAAAAGCTCATTTTCAAGAGGATTTCATCTTTTGTTTTAGTACTTTCTTTTTCTATTTTCAAAAATCCAAAAATACTTTTTACATGCTTTTTAGTTCATTTTTGTTCTCAAAATCAAAACCCCCCATTTTTCTTACTAATTTCGCTTGCATTTTATGACATATAGGCTAGCTTAGGTCTATTTCATTAGGTTCCGATTTAGAGAGACGACCTGAGGTTGCACCTTATATTGCAATCCTTGGTTAAATTATTTTTGATCGGTTTCCAAGGATCGATTTTAGGATCGAAAGACGAGCCGCAATCAATTGCCTAGATGCCATGGACCCTCCTCCAGAAGCTTGTGAGCTTCAGTTTTAGAAGAGAAAGTAAATAAAATGAGATTATCTTCTGAGAGTAGCACATCTGAAAGACCTCTGTGTTTTTAAAGTTTAGTAGCCCAATATTGAATAAGAGGGAAGACAGGTCGTTGATCAAAAAAGAAATTGAAAAGAGTCGATTCCCAACTTCAAGCTCCATTTTGAAGTGTTTCTAGCTCAGGACATATCACAAGTTTTCCATCAATTTCCCTCGCAGGTTGGAAGGAGAGAGACGAGGTGAGGTTGGGGAGGAAACAGATGGGGGAGAGGGGGGTTGGTGGTTAGGTGTAAAGGAGGAAAGTCTGATGGATTGAGAGGATGGCTAGTTGACATCCTACTAGAAAAGTGATGGAGGTAGGGTGTAGTAGAAAAAACCTGATAGAGTAAAAGGAAAAAAACGAAAAGGGTGAGAGGCGGGAAAAGAGAATAAGAGAGGAATGGATAGGCATTAGAATTAGAACATGGTCATAAAAGAAGAATCATGAGTTTATGTGTTAACTAGAGGTTTGGAAAGTTTGAAAAACATTGGGCCTATGTATAAAAAGTTATAGCATCACTAATGGGACTTATGCAATTTTTTTAATGAGATGTGTTAAGAAATGAGGTTTTTTGTAAGAATGACTAATATGGGTATATGTAATTTTATGCATGTTACCCAATAGCTTGTGAAAGCAGACAAGGAA
>JAOTAX010038098.1:0-11048 GCA_025629825.1 Erythroxylum guanchezii
GTTATCATTTGATGTAATCGTAGATTTTGAGTTAAATAACTGACTTCATTGGAATAAAATTGATACATATCTCTTATAACATTTAATTCTAACTGTATATCAGCTAATTCTTTGAAGTCCATATTAGTGAGATTGGATTCAATAAATTGAATTAATCTTTTAGCAGTGTCTGTTGTTTGTTGCCTATAGTTTTCTATTGATAATTGTGTTTCTCTTATATCTTGTTCTAAGCCGTGACAAAATGATACAATTATTCATAACCTAAATAATTAGCACCATGTTTTTGATATTGATCATTAAACCATTTGAGAAAAAGATCTCGAAAGTTTAGACATTGTATATATAGATAATGTTGCAATATAGGAGTAAATCCAATTTGATATATTGCTTGTAAGAATTCTATGATAGTAACAGAATCTAAAACAAAATAACAAATTTAAATAAATTTAAATAAAACTTGAGCATATAAGAAAACAATAAATATGCATGTAATGATAGAGAGAAGGAATGAAATCATTTAAGCAATTAATTGAGAAATTTCTTTAATAGCATTTTTTCGATCTATTATAATACTGAACATGCTTAAGAATGAATAGGCATTGATTTAACCTATCTATTTGCTGTTGATTGTTTTCTTGTATAGCCTTTTCTAATTTTATTTTATATTTATTAATATAAAAACGATGGTTTTTCAGCCATTTCTTCACTATTTTTAATTTGATTTTTAAGTTCGGCCTTAGCCTCAAAATAATGCATAATAAAAGATCTGTATTTAGATGATAAAAGTACAAAGGTACAAAGACAACTTAATCGATAAGTTTCTTAATTTGGATTTCATAAAAGTTTCTAGTCTTAAAGACTAGTTCTTTAAGATCTATAGCCATTTTGATCATTCTATGTATCTCATACATTTCTAGATATCGAAGAGCATTTGAACTATTATGTGCTTGCTTAGTGCGTGCATAATATCGCTAAAGCATTGCATCGAGTTGAGCTTCACGATCATATGTCTCTTTTATAGCATTTTTCAAATATCTTTTGCGTTCAAAATAGCTTGAATTCATATCTGAGAAACAAATAAACAAATTAGTCCATAGATAATTAATCTGTCTTTTATATTCCATGCGTTTTTGTTTATTCCATTGTTTTAATTCATGAAAATAATAAATCACATAAAATCTATGTCCAATATCATCTTGATTATATGGAGTTACCGGTGTTTGTTCAATATAAAATGTATTTTGTTGAATTACATCATCATAATGTCTTTCTTTATGATAGGTAATAGAAATAAGTTCTTTTAATCTTTGTTTTTCTTCAAAATATGTTGTCATTTTACTTTTTTTTTAGTCTAGATTGTCATAAGAAACGTTTGGGTTAAAACATAATTCAAGAAGATGTTGAAATAATAAAGGATTAAAATTATGTAGTAAACAGTCACTTAGAAATTGATCGATGGGTGTAGATGTAGGTAAAACTTGAGAGCAAATAACGAGAAAGAACATAAGTAAGTTGATATATGAACTTAAATGATTGCATAAAAGTATTGAAATAAAAAACACGTTAAGCATACCTTCGGCGTCTCTTTGGTTGCTTCAATGCCAATCTGCAGGCGACTCACGATAGAGAGAGAAAGATAGGCTTAAGAAAGATTTTTATTTCAAATGTACATGAGAGCTCTGAAGGCTCTGATTACATTATATAGGCAAATAAAGAAAGAAAAAGCTAAAGAAGTTGGCCGACAAAAATAAAGTAAAGATGCTAATATACAGTAAAAAGAAAAAGGAAAGGCTAATCAAAAGAAATATCATTTATGAAGTATAAAAATGGGACTTTTAATCCCACAGAATATAGATATCCAATGTATGAAAAAGAAACGTTAACTTGTCTCAAAACTTTGAGAAAGTGGTGTATAGATTTATTGCCGGTTGAATTTAAAATTCAAACGGATTCTAAAAATCTCTGTGGATTCAATAGATACAATATACACAATAATTATGACTAGGGAAGACTTATACGATAGCAGCTTGAGTTGAACCAGTATCAGTTTTCAATTTCATATATAAAATCCTCTGATAATTTTCTTGCAGATATTTTAACCAGAGAATGGAAACCGTTATAGAAAATTTGGAAGCGGCTCTTGCACAAAAGGAAATAGACCTAGTAAACCAACAACAACTTCTTGGAACCATCACTCGAGATATAAATCAATTGAAAACCACCATTCAAGTCCTCAAACAAAATGCAAACATTCCCACCAAAGATCAACCATGTACTCAAAGTGTATCTAGTTTACCTACTCAAACTATCATTCCTATTCCCCTCACTCCACAACAAATTACCAAAGCACAAATCCCTATATCTCAAAAGCAAGCAGATGAGAATGAAGGAAAGACTTATGTCATCTACAATGGACCTATGGCTGGTCTTGATGACGCCTGGCATAAAGTTGCTCCTCATATTACTGGAAAATCAAGTATTTTACATAAGAGTTTTGCAAGCAAGGTAGAAGTAGAAAAGGCTTTTGCAGAATATAGACAGCAGAATCCAGAATTGAGACCTCAATATAAACAAGTTTTGGAACCACTAGTAACCCCTTATCCAAAATGAAAGTATTGGGCAAACCAATAAATATGGATCGCATCAATAGTATACCCAGCAAAGCTATACAAGTGGATGCACGGCGATTAACTTCAGAAATGTTTGTCGATTGTTTCCAAAATTTAAACTAATGGACCGAAGCCCATAGAATTTTTCACTACTATCCTTTAAATCGTGGACGTTATGGACCTAAAGCCATTGTACTACCAGAAGCTGATCCATTATCTACTTATCTTCTCTTTCAAAGTGGATTGATTGACACTCTTTATATCACCAATCTAAAAATCCTTTCCAACTTTCCATCTGGATTTATACAAGCAGTGACCAATTACAAGGATCGCTTTGCAAAAAATAGAGAAATGTTTATCAATATCTGGAGCAGTTATCCTATAGTCAAGGAATAATCATCCATTCTAGATGCAGACATTGTTATACCCAGAATTGCATTCCTTAATATAGGAATCAGTAATGGTATTTATCACAATATCGACATACCTCCAAATCATCAGTTCGATTGGGAATTGATCAATCAGTTTAATCTCAATTGTATCGAAGGAGTATTTATTCAAGCAGCTCGTCTCACCACCGAGTCAACCATTCGCATCAATTATAAAGGATTCAATTTACTCATGATTTCAACATATAAGCAAGCTATTCAAGCAGAAGGATTGAATATTATCAAGCAATTTCTCATCCCTTTTACGTCGATGGAAGGACTGTTCAACGAACTCAATGCCACATGGAAATATGCTATCTGTCATCAAATGCAAATTCATCCAGAACATAAATGCAAATATTGTCCATCTATAGCTCAGACCAACGAAAATGATTCACTGGAAGCAATAATTGAAGCAGAATAATTGATATCTCGTGATAGACACAATGTAGGCCCACTGGCCATAGCAGAGGAATCTGCTTTGCAGACGAATCTGCTTTTTCCTTTTATTACTAGCCTTTCCTTTTTCTTTTCACTGTATATTAGCATCTTTACTTTATTTTTGTCGACCAACTTCTTTGTCTTTTTCCTTCTTTATTTTCCTATATAATGTAATCAGAGCCTTCAGAGCTCTCATGTACATTTGAAATAAAAATCTTTCTTAAGCCTATCTTTCTCTCTCTATCGTGAGTCGCCTGCAGATTGGCATTGAAGCAACCAAAGAGACGCCGAAGGTATGCTTAACGTGTTTTTTATTTCAATACTTTTATGCAATCATTTAAGTTCATATATCAACTTACTTATGTTCTTTCTCGTTATTTGCTCTCAAGTTTTACCTACATCTACACCCATCGATCAATTTCTAAGTGACTGTTTACTACATAATTTTAATCCTTTATTATTTCAACATCTTCTTGAATTATGTTTTAACCCGAACGTTTCTTATGACAATCTAGACTTTCAAAAAAAAGTAAAATAACAACATATTTTGAAGAAAAACAACGATTAAAAGAACTTATTTCTATTACCTAACATAAAGAAAGACATTATGATGATGTAATTCAACAAAATACATTTTATATTGAACAAACACTAGTAACTCCATATAATCAAGATGATATTGGACATAGATTTTATGTGATTTATTATTTTCATGAATTAAAATAATGGAATAAACAAAAATGCATGGAATATAAAAGACAGATTAATTATCTAATAGACTAATTTGTTTATTTGTTTCTCAGATATGAATTCAAGCTATTTTGAACGTAAAAGATATTTGAAAAATGCTATAAAAGAGACATATGATCGTGAAGCTCAACTCGATGCAATGCTTCAGCGATATTATGCACGCACTAAGCAAGCACATAATAGTTCAAATGCTCTTCGATATCTAGAAATGTATGAGATAAATAGAATGATCAAAATGGCTATAGATCTTAAAGAACTAGTCTTTGAACTATAAAGTTTTATGAAATCGAAATTAAGAAGCTTATCGATTAAGTTGTCTTTGTACCTTTGTACTTTTATCATCTAAATATAAATCTTTTATTATGCATTATTTTGAGGCTAAGGCTGAACTTAAAAATCAAAGTAAAAATAGTGAAGAAATGGTTGAAAATTATCGTTTTTATATTAATAAATATAAAATAAAATTAGAAAAGGCTATACAAGAAAACAATCAACAGTAAATAGATAGGTTAAATCAATGCCTATTCATTCTTAAACATTTTCAGTATTATAATAGACGATATCAAAAAATACTATTAAAGAAATTTCTCAATTAATTGCTTAAATGATTTCATTCCTTCTCTCTATCATTACGTGCATATTTATTGTTTTCTTATATGCTCAAGTTTTATTTAAATTTATTGAAATTTGTTATTTTGTTTTAGATTCTGTTACTATTATAGAATTCTTATAAGCAATATATCAAATTGGATTTACTTCTATATTGCAACATTATCTATATATATAGTGTCTAAACTTTTGAGATCTTTTTCTCAAATGGTTTAATGATCAATATAAAAAACATGGTGCTAATTATTCAGCTTATGAATAATTGTATCATTTGTCACGACTTAGAACAACATATAAGAGAAACACAATTATCAGTAGAAAACTATAGGCAACAAACAACAGACACTGTTAGAAGATTAATTCAATTTATTGAATCCAATCTCACTAATATGGACTTTGAAGAATTAGCCGATATACAGTTATAATTAAAAGTCATGAGAGATATGTATCAATTTTATTCCAATGAAGTCAGTTATTTAACTCAAAATCTACGATTACATCAAATGATAACACATCATTTTTAAACTATGAGATCTTATTTTGAAACTAAACAATATTACAAAGAATTAATTAGATTAACTTATGTTAGAGAACAAAGTTTAAATAGATTATTAAATCAATTTTATCAAAATAATCACAATCCTAGATACCATTTAAGGATCTCTGATCCTGATATCAGTAGTCAAGCTATACTATATGTTAAAAATCTACAGAAACAAAATTTTAATGCTCGAAAAGAATATAGACAAATGATAAGTAGACTAATCGATTAATCTTGTTAGTCATGACTGAGCAAACAATTAAAGACCAAAATCCAAATATATTAGAAGTAGATAATCTAGAATTACACGAGGCACAAGGAATTTTTGATATTAATACCCTTTTAGATAAAGATAAATATAAACAAATTGCAAAAGCACAATTAGATTTAAAAGCTGGACAAGATATTCAAAAATCATTCTTAAAGAAAGTTCTAGATAGAAAAAATATTATATATTCATGAAACACCAATTCGAACTGATCAATGTAATGGACATATCCGAAGAAATCTTATTGATCTTGAACAAATAAATAGAAAGTTAAAACAAATTCCTTTGGAAAAACAAATGAAAATAGGCTATATTCATCTTTCCACTATTCAAACTTTATTAAAATCTACTTTCCAAGAAGGTATAGATTCCCCAATAAGAATGGCTATTGTAGATGAACGAATGACTAATTTAAATGATCAAATTATTGGAATTATGAATGGAAATTTAGCAGCTAGAAAGATAAAATTCACTACCCGATTAAAATTAGGCATACCCTTAAAATCTCATGATTTAAATAATACTATAACTATTGCTTACAAATTTTATAAAGAAAATTTAATGATTCCCGGACAATTTCCATTTTCAATAACCTACCATATTAGTTATGCTTTAACTAATTCCCATCATAGTATTGAATTTAAGGATACGGATAAAATTTATATAAGTCAATTATTTAATGATGTTGCAAAAGTAGGAACTAACTTTAGAACCAATCTAAGAACTTTACCTTCTATTCAATATCCTATACCAATAGAGCCTTCTTTTAAACGACATTCTTTTTCTGATATATCTTCTTCAAGTTCTCCATTTACCCCTTTACAACACTCTAAATCTTTACGAATAGAACGACCTATTCGGTTCCATGAACCTGAAAAAGCAAATATTCACATTACCAACACTATTATAGATGCTCCTTCCGTTATAGAAAATTCTATCAAATTAGATGATCTTAAACATCAAGTGACTAAGTTAACTGCTTATGTAAAACATACATTATGAGTGTATCTCAAATAGTAAAGGAACTAAATGAACAACATAATCAATTAGAAATACAAATTACCAATCTTTTACAAAAACAAAGCAAAACAATACATTTAATTGAAGAATTAATTAGAGCAAATAATCAACAAAAGAACCAAATTCTAAAAATGGAAGAACAATTGATAAAAGTGGTATCAAAGCCTTCACTCAAAATAACAACATTAGTAAAACCATGGAGACTGTAAGAGATGTAGCCCAGTCATTAGACTACACTGAACCTGTAGATATTGACTCTTTAGAAATAGTTGAACGAAATATACAAAGTCAGTTGAATAAAATTACTCAATTAGAACAAAAACTAACTTTACATACACCGAATGACACTCCTAATGATGAACAATTACATCAACTAAATAAAATAACAGATAAGGAAAAAGAAACAAATGAAATTATACACAGTTATGAAACTGATGAACACATTTTTGTAGAAGATGACCAACCTGAAGGTAGTAGTGTTGGGACCCGATCTGGAACCCGGATCCCAACTGAAAAAAAATAAACGAAACGAAAACAAAAACGGAAACGAAATGGCGGAAAGCGAAGGAACTGGTGTATGTCGCGAAAGAATCGAATCACAACGAATCGAATCGGAACGAAATCAGAAACCGAAACAAAGCAGACGAAAGCGAAATCAAATCGAATACAAAGTCAAATCGAATTGGCTCGGAAACAAACCAAATAAACTATGCAATCGAACGAAAAAACAAATTCCGACATCCGATAACATACACTTATAGAAAAACTATCGCGTATTGCGTTGGAAACCATAAGACTAATCTAAGATCTGAAATCCGGTATAATTTTTTTTTACTCTAATCACTCTTATTCAAACTATCTTCAATCTCATACCAATCCAAACAATATAATTTTCCCCCTTTGGAAAAATTCATTCTCAATCAAAACTCAATTCATACAATTTTTAATCATACTGTATCTCAATATTATCTTAACAACGATCTTATTCTTATTCTATCCTTGCCATAAAACCAATTTTATCGAAAATCCGACAGCATAACGGCTGCATTTTAAGAAACCCAAAAATCTGCAATGTTTTAAACACACTTCTATATAATCATATCCAACCATACTACTCTTCGGACCTCCTGTCCGGAAACCCAGCATACACAAACACAATTCTAAACCTAGCACTTCAATAATTCTCAAATCACAATCAGAATCATACCTAAAATCAATACACAAATTCATAATTCAATCCGAACACAACGCAAACATAATCATAATCAATTCCATAACTCAATTTAATATACATATCTTGGTATCATATCTCATAATTCAAATACATCCGAAAATAAACGCTTACAATACACCAATGGCATTCCAAGCCATATACCAAAATCCCAAATACATAAAACACAAAACAAACAAAATCGAACATAAGCCTTGACCTTCTTTCATCCGATCTCCTGCTCGATACCTGGAGATGGGGATGAAAGGGGGTGAGCTTGACAGCTCGTGAATAATATGTCTATAAATTGAAAAATAAGCAAAAATTATCTTTTTCAAAACTTTTTGTCATTTTATAAGATTTTCAAGGATGAAAAATCATCGTCAACTGTTTAGTTTTCAAAATTTCTCAATTCCTTCCAAAACATCTACAAACAGATCACAAACATTTCACGATTGAAAATCTCAATGGCTTATTCTTCAAATTCTCAATCAAAATTTTTCACTTTTCAAACTTCAAGAACCACTTCGAAAATCGTGTAGATCTCAATTTCTTTCAAATTTCATGAACAATGTTCAAATCATGCAATGCATCACACTTAGAAACGAAATAAAAGCACATAACACATCATAATGATTTGGTTCGGTCCAAAATAGAATGTACTGCACATTCCCGCATAGCGGTCCTGTGCAGCCGTGAACGGAACGTACTACATCTTCCTGCATAGCGGTCCGGTGTAGCCGTGAACTTATGGGAGTCCGAAATCAGAACTCCAGTGCCAATAGCGGGCAAGCGGGAGAAGCCTTTAAAAAAAATAGACAAGTGTGCACTTGTCCCACTTATGGGACCTGACCAAACCCACATAACACATAATTATACTCAAAAATTTGGATTGCCCGAAGGCATATTTCGAAATCTTGATTTTTCATATAGTGTCATGCTCGACACAAACACATTCACAATTCACATAAATTCATATTGCAATTTACATGCAATCTCAATTCATCACAAAGAATGCATCAATTTCTTTAAATCATAAATCAAACACACAATGCACATTTTTCATCCAAAATTCATGTAACAATTTTCATCTTTTATTCAAAACAACAAAATCCATCAATTATTTCAATTTAATAAATCATAGCAATATCATCAAATTATTCGAATAATTCAAAAACAATGAATTTCATAAATCTTGCAATTTCTTAAAATCATTCCGAAAACAAGGAATTTAGTCCTTCGAAAATCATAATGTTTAAACATTATCATAAACATAATTTGTAAAAGTTTTCCTTCTTGATTATTCAAAAATACATACTTAGCTTAAAATTCAATAAATGAACATACTACCCACCTCGAATCGATGCTAGAAGCTTGTCCCTGGCTTCATTTGACCATTGCTTCTTTCTTTCTTCCAATTTAAATTTCCCTAAACCAATTTCACCCAAATTCAACAGCATAAATGACATAATCCTCAAAATTGATTTCATAATTCACAAACCCATACTAATTTCAAGATATCTAAACCAAAAATTCATAAAAACTCAAAGTTTATAATTTGCTCTTACCTAAATCTCCATCATTTTCGGATTTTTCAAAGCTCCATAGGGAGTTTTCATCCTCTTCCACATTATTGCCCTTGAATCTACTCAAAAATCCTCTTGGAAGCTTGGAAAAAATCAAAAACCCTAGGCTTCCCCTCTTTTTCTCTTTCCCTTTCTCCACCGAATTGCTCCTCCCTTCTTTCTTCTTATTTTCTTTCTTCCATTTGCTCAAAGTGTCGTGGCTCTCCTTAGCACAAAACGTCAGCCACTTATATTTTCACTTAATGATAGATAAAAGACCATTTTGCCCTTACTAATTAGCCTTGAAACCTAACTCTTTAAGTGATCTTCCATAATTGCCCCTGAAACATTTTTGAAAAACTAACATCTTCCTTCCTTAATTTGATCAGGTAAACGAAATAATTTGGTAGCACTTCCTTCTAAAGAAGTGTTCCTCTGCCCTTACGTTTCCAACGACACCAAAAACACTCAATTCAGTTCAGAAACGAAGGAGTTATGGCTAAAATACTTTCAGACCTGAACTTAACCACGACTGAACATTACATCAAACTTCACTCCAGAAATTGAACATCTTAGGGGCTAAATTAAACTTCGATCCCTTCACATGATTTGTAGCCCCATGTCTCTATTTTATTTTTCCTCAAGAATCAGTTCAATCAGAGCTGTACAGATCCCTAATTTCGCAAAATACTGAACCATGTTCAGAAAATCATCTAACTCATAACCTTTAACCAATCCTCTCACTTAGGTTCAAATAATCTCTTTCCATTTAATCTCCTAAAAATCATAATTTTCCATAAAATGTAAATAATAGTCTTAGGAATCCAACGCTTCGAAAACCAAGTTAATCGGATGTCGGACGGAGAAATTATAAACAAAAGATTTCAAAAGGGGTCGGATTATAAGCAAAGTAACAGAACTTCAAATCTATTGATAAAACTGAATTTTTCAAAAATCATAACTCTTGATCCCGAACTCCAAATTTGACAAATTTGGTATCAATATAAGCTAGAAGGAAGCTCTACAACTTTCATGAAGGACAGAAAACTCAATTTGGCCTCTAAGAGAATCGAAAACAACTTCAAAGTTTCTGTCCACTAATGATCATCCTAAACAGTACAACAACTTGTAAAAATCATAACTCTACAATCCATGGTCCAAAAATTCTATACTTTACCTCAATGGAAAAATAAAAACATATTCTAAAACTTTCCTGGAGAACTTAAAGGCAATTTCAACCTCTAACTAGGTCAATTTTTCATTCAAAGATTCTGCCTTGTTATTGTCATCCTATATCACAACCAAACTTTAAAATTTCATATCTTCCAATTCCCACATCCAAAAATTAGATACTTTATAGCATCGGAAAGATTGACAGACAAGCTACAACTTTCATATAGACCACTTACTCCAATTCAGACCAAATCAGTACGACGAGTGACCTCAAAGCCGAGTACACCTAAAGGTACACTTAGAGAAGCAAAATAACACTTAACTTTGACTGATCATAACTTTTACTCCCGATATCGAAAAAATATCAAACTTTATAGCGACAGAAAGCTCTCAACAAAAACTACAAGTTTCATGAAGATCATTTTCTCAAATTC
>JAOTAX010038138.1:0-11046 GCA_025629825.1 Erythroxylum guanchezii
TTGGATTTTTGGTATTGATATGGTTCATGGCTTGAATTGCCATTAATGTATTACAGGCTTTTAGTTCAGGATGTATGCGAATTATGTTTATGAATTGAGATATGAATTATGAATTTGTATACCAAATTGATATATGAATGTGATTTGGATTATGGATTTTGTGTTTGGATTAAGCTATTGATGTGCATGTTGATATGTAACTAAAGCTAGGCTCAAATTGTGTTTGGATTTGTTAATGAAATATGGTTGCTTTTGCTTATGATTTTCCAAGTCTTACATTGCATTTTTTAAAGTATTTTCATAGGTGTAGAAATTGTGTTTTGACTTCCAAGGAAAATCTAGATTAATCTAGGCTGAATTAGACAAAGTTGTCTTATAGAAAGTTGTAGTTTATCATTTTAGCTTTCCAGCAATATAAAGTATGCAATTTTTGGATGTCGGAGTCGAGAGTTATGACCATTACAAGTTAGGATGTATATATGGAACAATTATAGTAAATGAAGTGATTTAGAACTCTTGGAGATGTGAAGAAGACCCCTAGAAATCCCTTCGTCTGAGATGAATTCCTTTGTCTGAGACGAATCCCTCTATCTCAGCTTTGACTGAATCCATCGTCTTATTTAGCTTTGACTGAATCCTTTCGTCTGTTTGTCTGATTCAGCCTTGATTTAATCCCTTCTTCTGTTTGTCTGATTCAGCTTTGACTGAATCCCTTCGTTTGTTCGTCTTATTCAATCTTGATTGAATCCCGTCTATTCGTCCAATTTAGCCTTTGACTAAACCCTTCGTTTGTTCGTCTGATTCAGCTTTGACTGATTCCATTGTCTGATTCATCTTTGACTGAATCCCTTTGTCTGTTCGTCTGATTCAGCCTTGACTGAATCCCATCGTCTGATTCAACTTTGACCGAATCCCTCCGTCTGAGTCAAAGCTCATCTTTGATTGAACCCATCATCTGATTCAACCTTGACTAAATCGATCGTCTGATTCAGCCTTGACTGAATCCCTTCATCTGTTCATCTGATTCAGCCTTGACTAAATCCGATCGTTTGATTCAGCTTTGAATGAATCCGATCGTCTGATTCAGCTTTGACTGAATCCATCCGTCTGATTCAGCTTTGACTGGATCCCTTCGTTTGATCCATCTACACTTTTGAAAATCTAGGATTTTGACCCTTTAGATGGAAAAATATCTCTTCAAGGTCTTCATGAAAGTTGTAGATCTCGAAGTCCTCTTTGAAATCGTCCAAAGATGACTTTAATCCGATATCTCTAGTAAAAGTGATACCATTTTTCCCGAAACAAGTACAATGTGATTGACGACAAAATCATGTTTGATTCTTTTAGCCATAACTTCTCCGTCCCACCTCCAAATGACTTGATTTTTGAAGTAATAGTTCCATAACACATTCCTCTATCTCTGCAAAAAGAATTTATAGGTTTTGGTATTGATTTGAAAAAGGTTGATTGAATCAAAGTAAGGGTATGAGTTGACGTAATGAGTTTGCTTCATCTTTTGACTCCAAATGTTAGGCTTCAGAAGTGGGGTCCAACATTGTTTGGTATCAGAGTTTAGATTTTTCCTAGGCTTCGAGTGTATAGTAGGATGAATTGTTATACTATATGATTACTTGTTGCATTGTGAATTGATTGAATTGCAATAATTGACATGCATGTCATGCATACATCTAGGGATTAAGATTTTAAAATGAAATGTAAGCTAATCGTTAGTGTTTACATTGAAGGAGTAAGATGCCACCTCGTAGAAGGACATGAGAAGTATTGCAAGGATCGATTGCACCTAACTCTCTGCCAAGGGAGGAGAGTACTGATGAGTCAGTAGCCCCGAGAAATGTTGAGGCTTCTGTAGGGCATGGTAGTAAGCCCGTTAGATCACAGATGCAGGAGTCTCCTCTTTTGCAGGAGCAAGTGCCTGCTCCATTGGATTCGAGGATGTTTTAGGCATTTGCTCAGGCTATGGGCCTGATGCAGCAATCTTCTACTCTGACCCCAGCTAAGAAAGGGAAACAGTTTGATAAGCTCAGGAAGCATGATGCAACGGATTTCTATGGGACAATGGATCCAGAAGAAGCCGAGACTTGGATGAGAAAGATCGAGAGGATACTGGATCAAGTGGACTGTGATAATGATGAGAAGGTTGTGTATGCTGCTAGCTTGCTTCAAGGAGATGCTCTGCATTGGTGGGAGAGTGTGCCAGGGAGTCAGATAAGACCGCCAATGCTTGCATAGAAAGATTTTTTAGCAGTGTATAAGAAGAAGTAACTGTCTGAGGTGTATGTTTAGCAGAAGTAGGAGTTTCTGAGTCTTTCCCAGAAGGAAATGATGGTGAGTGAGTATGAGCGCCGGTTTACACAGCTATCTCGATATGTTGCAGAGATGATGATAAATGAAGCAGCTAAGTGCCGTAGGTTCGAATTAGGGTTGCATCTAGCTATTTGAGAGAAAGTGGTGGTACATAATTTTTGAAATTTTCAACAGCTGGTTGAAGCGGCACTGAGGGTGGCGAACATTGAGAACATAAAGAGCGCCGTGAATAAAAAGAGAAAGGGGAGAGAACAGCTCAAGAGGGGAGGTGGTACTTCTATGCCTGAGAGGAGTGCTAGGACTTTCCCTGTGTAGTCTGAGGAGAGGAGCAGTGGTGCAACCAGGCCTAGACCTATGAGGACTTCTATTGGTTCTCATCAAGTCTTAATGGCGGGAGGCAGTAGAAGGGGAGAAGGGGATAAGTCTTTTGTACCTAAGTGCGATCATTGTGGTAAGTTCCATGGAGGGGAATGCTACAAGATGACTGGAGCTTGTGTCAAATGTGGAGAGAAGGGGCACATGGCTAGAGAGTGTCCGTGGTATGCAAGACAGGAGAGAAGTCAGATGCAAGCTTCAAAGAGGGCTGAAATTGTAGGGCACAAGACTGCAACAGAAGTGGCCAATTCAGATGCAGCTAAGAGAGTGAATCTTCTAGGGAGACCCAAGGGGCAAGCACCAGCTAGAGTGTTTGCAATGACACGAGAGGATGCAGAGACCGTTCTAAAAGTTGTGATTGGTACGATTAAATTATTTGATGATGATGTTGTTTTAATTGATTCGGGCTCTACCCACTCTTTTGTTTCATCAGGTAGAACTGTGTATGGTAGGGATTTGAGCCTATTGGATTCCTTTGATGGTGAGTACTCCAATCGGCTAGTGTATTATTATTAGTCAAGTCTATAGAGATTGTGAAGCATGTTTTTGGCGAGGAACAGTTAGTGGTGGACTTGATGCCATTGAAGATGGGGGGATTAGATGTGATTTTGGGTATGGACACCTTAGAGAAGTATAATGCCAACTTGGATTGCAAATGGAAGATAGTAGAGTTCGAATTGGGCGACGGTAGAAAGGTGGTGTTTATAGAGGACAGGAAGGCAAGTCCGCTTAGAGTTATTTCAACTTTGACATCATAGAAAATGATGAGGAAAGGATGCGAGGCATTTTTGGCCTACGTGGTAGACATGAAGGTAGATAGAGGAAAGTTAGAAGATATTCCTGTGGTTATGGAATTCCCAGAAGTCTTTCTTGAAGAATTACCAGGACTACCACCCCCTAGGGAAATTGAGTTTCCCATTGAGTTTCTTTAAGGTACGGCACCAATATCAGTTCTGCCTTATAGAATGCTTCCGGTGGAATTGAAGGAGCTTAAGGAGTAATTGGAAGAGTTGTTAGAGAAAGGGTACATTAGGCCGAGCTCTTCGCCTTGGGGTGCTCCAGTTCTTTTTGTGAAGAAGAAAGATGGATTGTTAAGAATGTGTGTAGACAACCGGAAGCTCAATCATGTCACTATCAAGAATAGGTATCTGCTCCCACGCATAGATGATTTGTTTGATCAATTGCAAAGGGCAAGAGTCTTTTCCAAGATAGATTTGAGCTTGGGTTACCACCAGTTGAGGATAAAGAAGTTTGATGTCTCAAAGACAGCTTTTAGAACTTGGTATGGCCACTTTGAGTTCTTGGTCATGCCTTTTGGGTTGACGAATGCACCTGCAGCTTTCATGGATTTGATGAATAAAGTCTTTAAGCCTTTCTTAGACCAATTTGTCATTGTCTTTATTAATGATATTTGGGTCTATTCTAAGAGTGACAAGGAGCATAAGGAACAGTTAAGAACTTCTTTGGAGACACTGAGGAAGAACGAGTTGTATGCCAAATTCGACAAATATAAATTTTGGCTAAAGGAAGTGACATTTCTTGGGCATGTGATTTCAGAGCAAGGAGTTCATATGGATCCAAGGAAGATAGAAACGGTTATGAAATGGGAAACACCTAAGAGTGTAGCTAAAGTGAGTAGTTTCTTGGGTTTAGCCGGGTATTATAGAAGATTTATGGAGGGCTTTTCTATGATAGCAGCTCCACTTTCCAAATTGACAAGGAAGAATCAGAAATTTATATGGACAGAGGACTGCCAAGACAGTTTTGGAGAATTGAAGAATAGGCTTACAACTGCATCGATTTTGACTTTGTCTTCAAGTAGTGATGGGTATACAGTGTATAGTGATACCTCAAGGAAGGGATTGGGCCGTGTGTTGATGCAAGGTGATAAAGTGATTGCCTATGCTTCTAGGCAATAAAAGCCTTATGAGTTGAATTATCCTACGTATGAATTGGAGTTAGCTACCATAATTTTTCCATTGAAGATTTGGAGACATTACTTATATGGAGTCACCACAAGGGTGTTTACAGACCACAAGAGTTTTAAGTATCTGATGAGCCAAAAGGAGTTGAATTTGAGACAAAGAAGGTGTTTAGAGCTGTTGAAAGGTTATGACTTGATGATAGACTACCACCCGGGGAAAGCTAATGTAGTAGTGGATGCACTAAATAAGAAGTCCACTATGGCACATGTGGAGACAGTGTATGTTCCTTTGTTGAAGGAATTAGCCAGGCTTAAGGTAACATTAAGGTAAGTCCAGCCTGATTGTGTATTGGCTAATTTTAGAGCGAGGCTAGTGCTGAATAAGAAGATTAAGGGATTGCAAAAGCAAGATGAGTATTTGAGTAGGCTTCGAGAAGAGATTAAAAGTGGTAAACCTTCTGAAATAGAGATAAGAGAAGATATATTGATAGTGATAGGCAATATATTATGTATTCTAGATATGTTAGAGCTGAAAGATGAGATTCTTGATGAGGTGCATAATGCTCCTTATGCGATGCACCCAGGGAGTACGAGGAAGTATCGAGATTTGAAGGAGCATTTCTGGTGTAAAGGAATAAAGAAAGATGTTACAGAGTATGCTAAAAGATGCTTAGTGTGTCAGCAATTTAAGGCTGAACACCAGGCATCTTCAGGCAAGCTTAAACCTTTGTCTATTCCTAAATGGAAGTGGAAGAATATTGAGATGGATTTCTTGATAAGATTGCCAAGGACCAGCAGGAAGCATGATGCAATATGGGTGATTGTTGATAGGCTAACTAAGTCAGCACATTTCTTGCCAATTAAACAAATAGATTCTTTGAATGCTTTGGCCAAGAAATATGTGGATGAAATAATCAAACTTTATGGGATGCCAAGTTCGATAGTCTCGGGTAGAGATCCCAGGTTCACTTCCAGATTCTGGGAAAGCTTACAAGAGGCTTTAGGAACTAAGTTGTATTTTAGTACAACTTTCTATCCACAGACTGATGGACAATCAGAGAGGACAATACGGACATTGGAAGCAATGTTAAGAGCTTGTGTGCAATGGATTTCAAAGGCTCATGAGATCAACATTTGCCTTTAATCGAATTTGCTTACAATAATTCCTATCATTTAGGAATTCAAATGGCACCTTATGAAGCTTTGTATGGTAGGAGTGTAGAACTCCTATCTGTTAGGATGAGGAAGGTGAAAGGAGGCTTTTAGGGCCGGAGTTGGTGCAAGTCATGGTTGATAAGATTAAACTGGTGAAACAGAGACTTAAAACAGCTCAAGATAGTATGAAAAGCTATACAGATGCCCATAAAAGGGAGATGGAATTTGAAGTTAGAGACAAAGTGTTTCTTAGAGCTTCTCCATAGAAAGGGGCTTTGAGGTTTGGTAAGAAGGGCAAGCTTAGTCCGAGATACATAGGCCCTTATGAGATCATTGAGAAGATTGGGCCTTTAGCCTACAAGTTAGAATTAAATTAGAGCATAATATAGTGATTAATGGATTAAAGGAGTTAGTAGATCAAATGAAAGAAGGGTAAAATTGGAAGGACAACCAAAAAAGAGGGGTATTTTTGGAAGAAAAAGATAAAAGGTGTCTTGAGTAAGAGAGAAGAGAAGAAGAAAACGTGAGAAGAAAAGAAGAGAGGATAAAAACATAGAGAAGAAAGAAAGAAGAGAAGAGAGTCGTGAGAGAAGCTAGGGAAGAATAAAGAAAATGTGAGAAGAGAAAGAATCAAGCTTGTCTAGGGTAAGTTCATCTTTCTTTTTTTGCTTAGGTAGAGAAAGAAGTAGAGAATGGGTTGTGTTGAAAGAAGATAAGACCCATTTTGATTTTCGTGGGTTTTGAATTAAGGTTTTGGGTTTTACTAACTTAGATAAACTATGAGTAGGTTAAATCTAAGCCCATTTTGTTAATCTTTCGTTTATGTGATTATTGAAGTTTATGGATTTTCGTTGGAATATTGTTTGAATAAAAATTGGTTATATAAAGGGAATCAAGAAAATCCTGCCCAAGAACAAGAGGAAAGACAACCTTGAGTTGGATTTTGCTAACGAAATTAGGTGGGTAATTTATTTATAGTTATTGTGTGATTAGGCAAATTCTTGCCTATGTGTGTGTATGTTGATTGCTGAAAATTGAATTGTTGTGACTTGATTGGAAATGCATGATGCATTGTGATTAAGTTATATCTTGAAAGAGGTTATAACATTTTGAATTAAATGAAAAGAAGGAAAAAGCATAAAAGTATGAGCATATGATAAAATGATTTTGGACATGATTATGTGCTTTTGTTTGGGCGAGAGTGGGACCATTCTGTTCGTCACGTGCACGATGACAAGAGCCTTCTCCCGGCTGCCCACTTGTGGCATATGAGCTCCAAAAATGGACTCATTCTGTTCATGGTGTAAACTTCGGTTTCTCCATTCTGTTTCCATAGAACCCTCGAGCCATTTATTTGTACATTGCATATTTGAATTGTCAAGTTTGAAGCTTTTGAGTGTTATGTGTTGTGAGTTTTGAGCTAAATTGATTAATGTCTGAATTGCTAGAGTAGATAGAGAATGCTTGAATTGTTGGATATACATATATACATATGCTTGAATTTGTGGTCAATTGCCAATGACTATAAATATATTAGCCACTAAGCTATGTAGCTCATCTCACTATTCCCTCCTCAGGTGTCGAACGAGTCGGTTAGCAATCCTTGCAAGGCATCGAAAACTCCAAGATAGTTAAAGACTTTTGTAACTAAGTTAGTGACTTTGGATAGCTTTATAAGCATATCAAACATTGAGCATCCATTTGTATTTGTATTAAGCTATTGATGTGCATGTTGATATGTAACTTAAGCTAGGCTCAAATTGTGTTTGGATTTGTTAATGAAATATGGTTGCTTTTGCTTATGATTTTCCAAGTCTTACATTGCATTTTTTAAAGTATTTTCATAGGTGTAGAAATTGTGTTTTGACTTCCAAGGAAAATCTAGATTAATCTAGGCTGAATTAGACAAAGTTGTCTTATAGAAAGTTGTAGTTTATCATTTTAGCTTTCCAGCAATATAAAGTATGCAATTTTTGGATGTCGGAGTCGAGAGTTATGACCATTACAAGTTAGGATGTATATATGGAACAATTATAGTAAATGAAGTGATTTAGAACTCTTGGTGATGTGAGGAAGACCCCGTAGAAATCCCTTCGTCTGAGACGAATCCCTCCGTCTATTCATCTGATTCAGCTTTGACTGAATCTCTTCGTCTGTTCGTCTGGTTTAGCTTTGACTGAATCCATCGTCTGATTCAGTTTTGACTGAATCCCTTCGTCTATTTGTCTAATTCATCGTTGACTGAATCCCTTCATATGTTCGTCTGATTCAGCTTTGACTGAATCCCTTTATCTGTTCGTCTGATTCAGTCTTAGCTGAATCCCATCATCTGATTCAGCTTAACTGAATCCCTCCATCTGAGTCAAAGCTCAGCTTTGATTGAATCCATCATCTGATTCAGCCTTGACTGAATCCATCGTCTGATTCAGCCTTGACTGAATCCCTTCGTCTGTTTGTCTGATTCATCCTTGACTGAATCCCTTCGTCTGATTCAGCTTCAAGTGAATCCATTTGTCTGATTCATTTTTGACGGGATCCCTTCGTCTAATCCATCTACACTTTTGGAAATTCAGGATGTTGACCCTCTAGATGGAAAAATCTCTCTTCAAGTCTTCACAAAATTTGTATATCTTGAATTCCTCTTCGGAACCGTCTAAAGATGACCTTAATCTGATATGTCTAGTAAAAGTGATACCATTTTTCCCGAAACAAGTACAATGTAATTGAGGGCAAAATCATGATTGATTCTTTGGCCATAACTTCTCCGTCCCACCTCCAAATGACTTGATTTTTGAAGCAATAGTTTCCTAACATATTCCTCTATCTCTCCAAAAGAATTTATAGCTTTTGGTATTGATTTGAAAAAGGTTGATTGAATCAAAGTAAGGGTATGAGTTGAAGTAATGAGTTTGCTTCGTCTTATGACTGCGAATGTTGGGATCCGGAAGTGGGTCCAACATAAATTCTTTTCATTTTATTATATCAATTTCGTCTATTTTTATATCATTTTACCTAATATTTTTTTAATTTGTATATTAATACAACCACAGTGTTAATGTGGAGGTGACTAGTCATAATCATCGATCAAGTGGACAATATTTTGGTAAAATATTTAAAGATGATGGTATATATAATTATTTATTAATTATTACTATGTTCTTAACATTCCTTTAATTTTAATATTACATTACTAAATATAATGTTTGTAAATACAGATGAAGTGATGGAAATTATTGACGATCTTAACTACAACAATTAGCTGCTCTCTTAGTCTATCTAGTCTCCACCCTCTCTAGTCTCCACCCTCCATTATGATTTTATCTTTTTTTTTTGTAAATTGTATCATTTTTTGTAAAATGACTTGCATAGTCTTTTTTTTTTGCGATTAAGATTATTATAATTAATGAATTTGGTTTTATCTTATTCATTTTATCAATATATGTAAGTTTTTATATAATTATTCATTGTAAAATCTTAAAATTTCTTAGTCAATTGAAATTTGTAACTATAATTAATAGAATTGTCACTTTGATTATAATCTTTTTCTTTCAATTCCTATAATCACATCCTCCTTCATTAATGAATTTGGTTTCATCTTATTTATTCTAAAACTATATGTAAGCTTTTATGTATTCATTCATTATAAAATCTAAAATTTTCTTAAATAATTGAAATTCGTATATATAATTATTTAAATTCGTCACTTTAATTATAATTTTTCTTTTATTTTTTAAATCATATCCTCCTTCATTAATATTTTTTTTTTCATCTTATTCATTTTATCACTATATGTAAGTTCTTACATATTCATTTATCATAAAATCTTAAATTTTCTTAATCAATTGAAATTTTTAACTATAATTAATTGAATTCATCACTTCAATTATAATCTTTTTTCTTTCATTTCCTATAATAATATCCTCCTTCAATAATGAATTTTTTTTCATCTTATTCATTTTATCACTATATATAAGTTTGTATATATTCAATCATTATAAAATCTCAAATTTTCTTAATTAATTGAAATTGTTAACTATAATTAATTAAATTCATCACTTCAATTATAATCTTTTTCTTTCCTTTCCTATAATTATATCTTCCTTAATTAATGAATTTTGTTGTATCTTATTCATTTTTATCAATATATGTAAGTTTTTATATATTCATTCATTATAAAATCTTAAATTTTCTTAATCAATTGAAATTCGCAACTACAATTAATTGAATTGATCACTTCAATTATAATCTTTTTCTTTGATTTCATATAATCATATCCTCTTTCGTTAATGAATTTAGTTTCATCTTATTCATTTTACAACTATATGTAAGTTTTCATATATTCATTCATTATAAAATATCAATTTTTTAATTTTATTAATCAATTGAGATTTGTAACTTAAATTAATTGAATTGATCACTTAATTTTAATCATTTTCTTTCACTACCTATAAGTTTATCCTTAATTATTACTTACTTTAATTTTAAAGTAAAAAATTTTAAAAAGTTCAAGTTTTGAGCCTATTGAGTTCGATCGAGCTCAACTTTGGACTTTACAAATTTGACCTAATCGGGCCTCAAGTCGGGTCCAAGCCATTTTTCTTCTAGACAGGTGGTCCAAGCCTGGCTCGATCCATTACCATTTATTTCACCAGTACACCAAACAACTCCACTACTACTGATTCAATCCCCTTTTAAAAGAAATTTCCATGCATCCTCTGTAATGTTTTTTTAATCCCCTCATTAGCTATATCATGAATATCTAAAAGAATGATTTGCATCAGAGAAGTGGACAATAAGTAAACCTTTCCTCAAAAGAGTATCAATATCAACCCATCCTTTAGTGGCCACTCATATTTAGATTATTCTTTTTCAATTTTGTTATATAACTCCATCAAATTCTCTGACGTGAGTACCTCTTCTTGAAGGGCATTAAAGATGTGTTCCATGGATGAGATATAGGGAAGAGTTGACCGTCTATGTCATCTCATGAGAAAAGGGCATTAACATTTCAGTTAAGTCTCCCTGCCATATATTTTTTACCCTAAAATCAAACTCCATTAGTTTACTTATCCAATATTATTAAAGAGAAGTATTCAACCTTTGTTTCAACAAGAACTTAAGGCTGTAGTGATTGGTTTGTATGAGGAAATTTCTACCCAACAATGTAACACCCCACTCCCGCGTGACCCGAACCCGACATCATTGGTGATATCCGAGTCTGTGTCCTGCGAGGGTGGCATGCTACATCAGTCAGTCGAAACTCAGTA
>JAOTAX010038155.1:0-11044 GCA_025629825.1 Erythroxylum guanchezii
AGATAAATGTGGTGTTTGAGTTGTTATGAAGTGTTTTAGCATGAGAATAAGTGATTTTGGGAGGATTATAAGTGTTTGTGATGTTAGGAGGGTTGGAGGGATTTTGGGAAGCCCCATGTCCGTTTAACGGACTTTAGGTCCGTTTAACGGACCTTCTCGGGTCAAAAGGGAACCCTTGGCCAGGTTATGTCCGTTAAACGGACATGGATGTCCATTTAACAGACATTCTAGGGTCATTTGGTCTCCTAATCCTGATAAATTTCCACGGGAAAGATGGTGATGTTTGACATTGTTAGAGGTAGAATCAGACTTTGTAGTCTTCATGAAAGTTGTAGGTCTAGATCTCTTCTTTCCAATGGTCTAAAAACGAACTCAATCCTACTTCTAGATTAAAAGTTATGGCGATCACGCCAAGAGAGGTTCAAATCGATTAAAGGTATGAACATGGTCTGTTCTTTTGGCCATAACGCCCTCATCCGACCTTCAATTTAAGTGATTCTTAAAGCAATGGTTTCCTAAGACATGTATCTTTCTCTCCATGAAACTTTGTATCATTTGGAATTGATTTGAGAAAGTTTGCATGAAAGTAAGTGAGAGGTCAGTTAGGAGAGCATGATTAGGGTTTGAACAAACTTTAGCTTTTTAAGCATATCTTGAGCTATAGAGCTCCGATTGAGATGATTCTTTCTTTAAAGTAAACTAGAGACATAGACTATGATTTCTATAAAGAAGTCAAATTGAAATTCGGATTTGAAGATTTCCAAACTCTAGTCACAAGCAGGAAAATTGAGTTCAAGTATGGTGACTGTTTTAGTTGGGCACACCCTTGAGCAATTTGTGAGGAAATTTTTAGGATTTTATGAGAATGAAAAAAA
Source organism: Erythroxylum guanchezii (assembly GCA_025629825.1). Lineage (NCBI taxonomy): Eukaryota > Viridiplantae > Streptophyta > Magnoliopsida > Malpighiales > Erythroxylaceae > Erythroxylum > Erythroxylum guanchezii. The sequence goes on from JAOTAX010038155.1 coordinate 876, forward strand.
ATAGGATGGCTAATGAGGGTTTAATGTAATAACCCTTCAGGGTAATATGCACGCTCTCGTTTCATGATTATCAGAGCAAGCGTTGGACTCTGGAATCAAGCGGGATCCAACAGACGAATGAGTAAGCAAGAGAGTTGGGTTCTGGAAATAGGATCCAACATAGGATCTCATTCAAATATAGTTGATCTTGATTTTGCTTAACAAACCAACTAAACTTAAATTAAGTAGATAACAATTTTATCAATCACATCTCATGCTACTCCTATATCTATTAGGTGACAACTCTTGCCAAAACATATCTTATATGTTATTCCTAATCCTACCTCTAAATTTATGTGATTATGAGTTTACTAAACCAAAGCACCAAAATTTAGTTAAGTAGAACCCACTTCATAAGATTAAAAATATTCGGGTTAAAGAGGCCTTAAGCTTGCTTAAAAAGCCTATAATAATTTGAATTTTGGTTTATTCTTATAATAATGGAAGACAACAATCACAATTTTAACGTGTACTTAATATTTTAAAAGTCATCAAACATAAAATTGAATTTAAAATATCACACATATAAAACATACAATTTAACATGCATCCAATATATATATTAAGCATATAATAAAGTATACAACTTGTGCATTCATAATCAAATTATATACATAAAAGATCATATAGCACCCCACTCCCACAAGACATGTACCCGAAATCTATGGGTGATATTCGAGTCTGTGCTCCGCAAGGGTGGCATGCTAGAGCAGTCAACCTCTCAAAAACTCAGTATAATTTTTTTTGAAACAACAATATACACACATTTTTTTCAAAAATCCATAATCTATTTGGCCCCACTTCATTCGTAAACTTTTTCAATCATAACAACACAATCAACAGAAATTTTCAATAACCATTTAGGGCCCATTTACAAATACAAAATACTTAATTCATAATGTCTTTACATTACAACATAAATCATATTTGTATACACATTGTGCAAAAAAAATTTAATACATTATTCGATACAAAAATAAAGAAGTACAATGCAGAGGCGAACTAATCCCGACCTCTATCCCTTACTTGCATGCAGTAAGTATACTCCCGTTTATCTAACGAGATATTCTTTTGATCCTGAAAAATATTTGCAAATTTTGGGTGAGTTTTACGAACTTATTGAGTGACAATCATTAATGTCTCACCTAATCATATAATACGTAATTCACATTCACTTCACTTCATATTTCACATTCAATACAATTTAATCATTCACATTATGCATATACAGTGCATATGAGACTCACTTTCAATTTGTTACTTTGTTGTGACCGAGTGCTTAAATTGTCCTGTATCTATTGGATATTGGGCTCATTACTAACTGTCCCTTATCCGATGAGAATACAAGGCTCATTTTACATAGTAAGCCTTAGGATCTTAATCACTTTTGAGCTCGAGGCTCTTTTTCACACTTTGAGCTTTAAGCTCTGATCGGTGGCTCCTCTTGTCACAACTACCATTATGTTTCATGCATTCATGAAATGGAATGCATCAATTACAATTTCATATTCTCATTCACATATCATCAGACCTTAGTCCGGCATTCAAGAATCATATTATGTTCACTTATTTCATCTCATTCACATACAAGTAGCACTTCAATATCCAAATCAAACATCACAATCATTGGACCTTCATTGTCTAGAATCAACAATCAAGACACATTCATTTCATCATTTAATAGTCAATTAATACAAAAATTCAAACAAAACAAACGTTAAAATGAGACCATCTAGGTCTACTCACAGTATGCTCCAGATTAGCATTAGCTTCTATGATCTGGAAACCTCTTAATGAAAAGGTTCATCCTGCACGTCAAAATTTTGCAATACACATGTTGCACACATATTAAAAATTTCACAATTATAAGTATTCGTTTATGCACAAATATGGAATGCATACAATGCATGCTTAATGACAATCCCGAGTATCTTTTCATTATTCTCGTCACATTATCAATCATATTTCAAAATTCACCTAAGTATAATTCGTACTTAGGTTTACACCTCAATAATACTATTGGAATCAAAATTCATAATTCAATTACTCATCATTTCATTTCTAGCATTATTAGCTCTCACAGTATCCAAATCTCTTTCACTTTTATTTGACATCCACTACTCCTTTCTATAATCATATGGACCTCTTCCTTTTCCTTATACACATATCTTTGGTATTTTAATACCAAAAATTCATTCACTAATGTTATTCCTACATTAAAAGATCAAACATTATCCAAACTCTTATTTCCTCTTATAAATTCTCCAAATTTCCAAACCTTCGGGTCTATTTTCCATGAATATTATGACTAGGAAAATGAAGTAATTTGGTAACAATTTCTTCTATAACAATGTTCTTCATTGTCTTAAGTTTCTAATGACACCAAAATTATTCAATTTTGTTTAATAATCTGAAAGTTATGCCTCAAATATTTTCGGACTGTTCTCATTCTGAAACAGTACTCTATACTCAACTTCCATCCAAAAATTCAAAGTCTTAGAGACTGAATTAAAATCCAATTTCTTCATATAATTTGTAGCCCTATGTCTCTATTTTATCCAAATCAAAAATCAAATAATTTCTATAACAACTGAAGAATATATGCTCAAAATACTGAAATATATTCAGTGTAGAGAAAAGTTCACCGTGATGAACTCCTCCAGAGAGGAATTCTCGTGGAAATTTCAAAACTTTGCCACGTTGAAACCTAGAGTTGGTTGTGGCGAACTTTACTTGAAAGAAATCCTAGCTAAATCCTTTAAGTTTGCCATAGCAAAGCAAGGAGTTTTCTGCAGCGAATTTTCACAGAAGCAAACCTAGTTTTTTTTCAACTTTAGGTCAAATTTTGAGACTCTTTGAAATAGAATTTGAATTCGACTTCTTCATAAAAAAATATAGCCATATGTCTCTAGTTTAATCCAAATCAAGAATCATCTCATTTGGATAACTAGAGAAAAAGTTATGGCTAAAAGACTAAAGCATACTCAGTGAACAATTTTTCCAGTCAATCATCTTCCAATTTTTTCCACCTAACATAACTTGTACAAAGATCACCCTTTTCTACTTCATTTACTCTCCATTCTCTACTCCATTTCAACTCAATAACATTTACAAACCCATTCATGATCTATATTTCATCATTAACCCAAAAATAGAACATCCACATGTTCATTCATTCATCAATTTAATTCACTCATCCAAACACATTATATGGATCATCCAACTTCCAAAACATCTCTATAATAATTTATGAATCATTACTCATCATATATATCCAAAGACAAGACATTTACTTAAATTTTTCATCACCCACGACACATTTATAAGCATTACATAATCAAGTCATCAAATCCCAATTTTCTCATCAATCTTGCTTTATTTAACCATACCTCTAACATTTAAAGCATAACTTACTTGGTTTTAGCTTCCAATTCTTCAAACTTTTCAAGATCACCAAGAATCCCTAATTTTCCATGCATACTACGTAAATCATGATGGAGGTTGGAAGGTTAGGGTTTTCTTATGGACATGAAGAAGATAACATAAAGGAAGTAGAAATTGAAAGGTAAAAGCAAGGTTCAATGTGGGTGGAGGCTTGAAAAGTTAAAATCAAGAAAAAGAAGAGAAGAGAAGCCACGAAGGGGAGAAGAAGAGAACCCAAAACAAAAATCCTAAGCTTCTTTTAAATAAGAAGCATCGTGAGAGACAACCAAAAAGGGGGGTCTTTAAAACTTAAGGATTAGTGGACTTAAGACGTTGTTTGGCAAGTGACACCTATCACTTGCCACATGTCCAATCAAAACCAATTCATACTCCAATACTCCAATTGTCTCCCAATTTTAATTGACACCTGTCAATATATCCCAAAATCATTTATCAAAATTTTCATTGCATTTGACAGTAAATTCTACTAACATTTATCATTTGTCTTGCAACTCGGTATTTTTCCTAGTCCAAACTTTACCCAAATTTCTCCAAAATTTCCAAAAATTTTAAATCAGTAAATACACGTTCCAAATCAATTTTCAACACATAAAAATCACAATTCTCAATAATATCACATCACAATTCAATTATACCCAGAATGTTAATGAATGCATGTATAGTCATTTTATAAAATTTTAAATTCACATGTGTGTATGCTAACAGTATGCATAAGCATGAAAAATGCATTTCTCTTAATTCCTCATTGATCTCACATTTACCGTATTTTAGGATTCTAACCTTTGGTATGATAACAGGATGTTACATTTCTCCCCTCCTAAACAAATTTCGTCCTTGAAATTCTTATCTAATTGATCATAAAAGCAGGGGTATTGTTTCCTCATATACTTCTCCGTTTCCCATTTAACTGTCATCACTCGAATATTTTCCTCCACTTGAATATAGTCAATGGAATCACTCGATCTTTCAATCACTTATTTAGATATCACACTATCTTAATTGTTTCCCCAATATAATTCAGATAACCCAATATCTTCACTTTGTGTGCCAATAATACATCTTTTGTTAGATCATATCTATATTTCTTAGCATACTCCCATATCACACATTATAAATTTGAGATATCTTTATCGATAATACAACTTATAAGTTACTGGTCCTATGCTCTTAATAACTTCAATGTTGATTCACATAACTCAATTATCTTTGTTGAATCACTGAATTTCTAACGCAAATCAATTCCAATCATCAACAGTATCTCGAATCAATTATGGCCTTCAACCATTTTTAGGCCCTCTTTATTTCAATGTAAGGGCAAACTTCTCTTTTTGTCGTATAACGACTCATACAATATTCTAATGATATCACTAGGGTAATGATTGATATGCTTAATGTCAATTAGAATTATACATTGACCTAGTGTTCTTATGAACTCTAAGATAGAGGCTTTAAGCATATCTCCAATAGTTAGGACTGTTGGCAATTCAAATATTCCGTGACTTATGTCCACATCCTTAGTAGTTAAGCACTATTTTGACGTACTCCTACTAGGATGTCTAGCTTAGGTTGTTACTTGCTTTCTCTAGTAATCTCTTTGCTCAATCATCTTTATTGAGTACACATTCTTCTTATTTCAATCACAAGGTATCATTTTTCCTACTCAAACCCAAATTCAGATTCATTTTCAATTTCTCAATAAGATTCATATGTTTTGAATCCTCAATTTGGGCTTCACTAAACTTTTCATGTGGGACTAATCTTAAATTCAACAACTAATAGCACGTTGATTTGCTCAAAATTCAACTTATCATTCCATGCTCTTTATTACACTAAATTTGGTAACCTCAATATCTGAATTTGTGTTATACCATTATTAAATTTTCTGTTCAATGCATCAAATTACAACACTAGATTTACTAGGAAATACCCATTTGCTTAATGAAAATCTTTCAGTAACTCTGTTCATTGTCTTAGCCTTATATTCAGTTCTTTCAAATTCCATAATCACCTCAAACTTTAATGATCTGAATATTTATATATAGATCCACAATGTTTCACTGTACATTGAAGTAAATCACACATTAGTATAGACTTTATATTCGATATACAAAATGGATAAGAAGGGGGGGTTGAATTGTGTATCTTTTTTTGTGAATACAATCCCCTTTTTAAATTTCTTTAAAAACTTGCTTTTTTCAAAACTATTGAGTAAGAATATCAGGATTTATTGCAGTTAACTTCTAAGTACTTGTATAGCACAATAGAAATTAAAAGTTGAAAGTTAGAGAGTAGAAGTCGACACAGTAATATTATCCTGGTTTACCCAACACAATGGGCTACGTCCAGTCCTCAGAATCCTTTCTGAGATTTCACTATTCTTCTCAAAACTCTAAGTATTCTTTTCACCGAGCCTCTTTAGGTCTCTTACAGCAAGTATTGTTTTTCTCACTTAACCTCTTCAGGCTCTCAGCTTTTCTTCTTTCTTACAGAAAGATATTTGTGAGCTTTGTTACAGAGAATAATAGCTATAGAGTTTACCACAATGAATACAATGTTTCTTAAGGTCACTAGCTTTCTTAAAATCTCTAACTTTTTTAGTCTTCGACTCCGACTCGTATTTATAGCCTTCGTCTTCAACTACTTCTTAATAACCACTTCTTTCTTCTTATTTCTTGATCTTTGAAGAAGCAGTTATTCAGTTGAGTTCTATAACTAACTCAAATTGATTATCCATCCGACATGGTATCGGGTCTTTGTATCGCTTTTGTCTTAGTTTTGTTTCTACTTCGTCTTAGTTTCCGCTTCCTCTTAGTTTCTTCTCTTCTTCGTCTTAGTTTCTGCTTCGTCTTAGTTTCTTCTCTGCTTCGTCTTGGTTTCCGCTTCGTCTTATTTTTTGCTTCTTCTTATTTTCTTCTCTGCTTCGTCTTAGTTTCTGCTTCGTCTTAGTTTTTCCTTCGTTTCATTTTCTTCTTCGCTTCATCTTATTTTATGCTTCGTCTCATTTCCGCTTCGTCTTAGTTTTCTGCTTCGTCTTAGTTTCCGCTTCGCCTTATTTTCTGCTTCGTCTTACTTTCTGCTTCGTCTCATTTTCGCTTCGTCTTAGTTTTCGGCTTCGTCTTATTTTCTGCTTCGTCTCATTTTCGCTTCGTCTTAGTTTTTTGCTTCGTCTCATTTCCGCTTCATCTTAGTTTCTTCTCCACTTGGTCTTAATTTCTTCTCTACTTCGTCTTACTTTCTTCTCCGCTTCGTCTTATTTTCTTCTCCGCTTCTGTCTCACTTTCTAATATTATTATTATTTGAGTTTTATCAAAATTATTGATCGTGAAGTCATTTTGACTTAACAATCTCCCCCTTTTTGATGATAACAAATAATCATAGTTTTTAGAAAGATAGTCAAGTATTATGTATAAGAAAATATACAATTGAAAAGAATTGTATGCTATACTATCTTCTATACACTTCTCTTCTTCTTCTTCTTCTTCTTCTTCTTCTTCTCTTCTTCTTCTTCTTCTCTTCTTTTTCTTCGTCTATTTTCTCCCCCTATCTTTCTCATTTTCTTCTTTCTCCCCCTATTTGTTATTGATCAAAAATCATGACCGAAGATGTCTCATAATTTCAGAAAACATTTCCTTCATTTCAGTATGGAGTGACTTGAGGTCTTATCGTGTATGCGCTACTTCTTTATGCAAGTCACCCACTGACACATGCAGATCATCAACCTCATGATGATTTTATCCAATTTCTTCGACTAAGGCATCATCTTTCTTCTGCTGTACTACTTGAAAACCAATAGTAGTACTCTATGCGTTTGAAGGTATAACATCTGGTCCAATGATTGTAAACACAGGAGGTTTGAAAGATGAATTTCTTTCAGGGAGATCAAGTTCATCAAGTCTGGGTAGTTTTGGGACTTGTTTTCCAAATAGGTGTAGTACATCTCCCTCCACTTCTTCTGTGTTTTGCGCTTCTTCTGTGTTTCTCCACCTCTTCTATATTTTGTGCATCTTCTGTGTTTTGCGCATCTTCTTTGCTTTGCGCTTCTTCTATGTTTTGCGCTTCTTCTGTGTTTTGTGCGTCTTTTGTGTTTTGTGTTTCTTCTGTTTTTCTCCACTTCTTCTGTGTTTTGCGCTTCTTCTGTGTTTCTCCACTTCTTCAGTGTTTTATGGATCTTCTATGTTTTGCGCTTCTTCTGTGTTTTGCGCGTCTTCTGTGGTTTGCACATCTTCTGTGTTTTGCGCTTCTTCAGTGTTTTGCGAATCTTCTACTTAAAGGTCTAATGTGCATGATTAGGTGCACAAGAGTCTTTATATTGTAACTGATATCTCCAACTCTAATGGTTCTGTACTGACTCTGTGATTCTGCCAACTACTTGAGACGTTTCATTAGTGGTTCGACGACCAGAATTACTTCCTGATGCCTTCGAGATGTGGTGGGAAACATAGGTTCCTCTATGATGAGTTACATGCTATGTTTCTCACTTAAGCTTCAATATGATCTTCTGTTAGACCACTCGTCATCCCTTCTAGATACATTTTCTTCTTCCCCTTTTCCTCATTGCGAACAATGTAAGGTCTTGGCTGAATGTCAAGTACATTCTTTATCACAATTCTTTTGTAACTGGGAAAAATAGTGTACTTCTTCTTGGTCATCTGTGTTGGGTATGGTTTGGATCTCTCATCCCACAAAACACCATACAACCTTATCTCTCCATCATTCAACAGATGCATTGTACCATTATTTACCAACGTTGGTTTAAATTGTACCTTGACTAACCTTTTAAGGGGTTCTTTTATGATTATAGAGCTGCTACTCCTAACAGGTTGAACTTCTTCAATAATCTTCAATTTCAAATCCTCTTTTCTCATTGGTTGATAAGGATTACCCTGTACTGGGCTGTGTTCAACTGACCTTTTCTTTTGTTGAACAGCGGTTGGAGTGCTCTTCTTATGACTGATTTTCTGCTTCTTATTTTCTTCAATCAGCCTAGGAGTCTATTGTTGAAGATGAGATTGAGGTTTCTTCTTCTTAAATTCAAACTTCCTTTTTATTTCAGTCTCTTTAGCCACTTTTGTTGAATCTTCCTTCAAAATTGAGACTAAAGATCTTGTTACCTGTGGTGCCTTCTTCTCAGAGCTTCCACCATGAGTCAACTCTTTTCTATTATTTTCCTCTTGTTGACGTAGGGTTTGTAGTCTAGGCGACCTTTTTGCTTGCTTGGGTTTCTCCGAAAGGAGTGTTTCTCCCTTTCTTTTCAAGGTCACTTGTGTCTCTGTCTTTCACACTTGGCTTTCTTCTTTCTAAGAAATCGCCTTATCTTTCATTGCTTCATCTGATAATTTCTTCAGTTCTTCTGTACATAATCTTCCAATGGATTGAGATTTTGATTTTGTTGTGGGAGATACTTTCTTCCTCGAGCTTTGCTTAGCAGCACGCTTCCCCTCAATCCTTGCTATCGTTTTCAAATCTGCATCCTCTTTTTTCCTGATTCTTCAAGCCCATTCTACTAATAGTTGTAGAATTAATGAGGCTTTTGATATTCATCTTCATCCTGTTTCCTCTCTCCAGAAGAATTCCAAAATCTCTGATGATTCTTGTCAGCATTATACCATACGATAGGGCAGTCGAGTCTTTCTTTGACTTTACCATGTAATGGAGGATAAGATATGGAAGATCTATGGACTGGCGATTGAGTAGATGAAATAGATATTGCTCATATAAGGTCGTTACCAGATTCCTTGATCTTGTTCTAGGTAGACCATAATGAAAGAGTAGTGAGTGTAGAACCCTAGACTTCGACACAAGACTTAAGGCCTTCTTCTCCTTTGGGTTATTACTTCCATATAGTTGTCAATTAATCTGAATCTCCTCCATGCTAGCTTGCGTCATCCATCTAGCTTTATGCACGAGCTTTACTCCTACATATGGACACTCAGTGGCCTTCTTGATTGTGTCACTATAATCGACAATCTATCCACCACTTATACTAAGGGATCTTCAACTACTTCCACATTCTTCCAGAAGACATATACTTCATTCATGTAAACTATTTCATGAAACTAAAAGAAGTTCTTCCATCCGGCTGCCACAATCTCTAGTTCGATATCCATCTGATCCTGCTTCAAGGACTCGAAATCAACAAGTCTTCCACTAGTCATTGATTGTTCCATTTGATTATGTAGTTAACAAAAAACTGAACGCACAGACATATTTCTCAAAGAAGTGAAGTTGGTTTTTGAAGTTGAGAGTGTGAGCAAAGAGAGTTTGATATCTAAACAGAGTAATGAAAAGTTTTATTGAGAGTTTTTCAAAATTCGATGTCAAGGTATGTCAAGAGTGTTCTAGAGTAGGTAGTATTCTCAAGGCTTTGAGAAGTTTTCCCTCCAAAACTTTCTTATGACAGAAGTTACCGTCTGTAACTTACTGTTACTATTACTGTTAACTCTTACGAATTTTTATCTTCTTGAATAAGAAGACCTTTTGGGTTGTGACGTGTCAGATGGTTGATCACTCAACATAACCATGTTCAGGTTCCATCTGATTTCTTTGAATCTTTCTTCACTCAATGGTTTAGTGAAGATGTCTGCCTGTCTCAACAAACTGTAGACTTACGATCTTCCTCTGAACGTAGTCTTGTAGGAAATGATGTCTAACTTCGATATGCTTTACCCTCGAGTGTTGTATTGGGT
>JAOTAX010038225.1:0-11041 GCA_025629825.1 Erythroxylum guanchezii
TTTAAAACCAACTGACTTGGTCGGTGTCAATTGGAAATATAATCAAACAATTGGCATGCAACAATTCATTTATTACAAAGAGTTAAAGGTGACCTTACATCAGTCAACCAACAAGCAAGAATTCTAGTGACTGCATTCCAAGAATGAAAAGATGAACTGCAAACGTCATTGGATAAGTAATATGATCAGTCGTAGGTAGAAAACTAGAAAAGCAGTATGATCCGTCGTAGGTGATAAGCAGAAGATTACAGGACAACTAGAAAAATATCATCAGTCGTAGGTAGAAAGAATAGTCGGGGATACAACAATCTCCTCAAAAGACAATCATACATTACCGAATAACGATTCACCCAGAAAATGAAATCAATAGATCGAAAAATGGAAGCAACTAACATCAGAAAAAAAAAAGAAACTAATAGATCGAGAAATGACAAAAAAGCAAAAGGAAGCATGTACCTGAAATGAACCAAGTGTATATGAGCTGTGTCCCTTGAGAAATCGGTGGTTACTTTTCTCATGTGAAGATCGGTTTCCAAAAGAACTGTGTAAGATTTGCGATAAACATATAGATATGTTATAAACGTAAGCGACGGAAAATGTTCTATCCGAAAAAGCTAAAATGAGGGGCTTTTTTAAAAAGCTCCAAATTTGAGCTTCTTAAAAAGTTGTATTTTAGTTTTTAAGAAAGTTATTTCTATTTAAAAAGTACTTTTGAATTTTGTAACCAAACACTCATTTTTCTTAAAAATAGTTTTTGTGGTAGAAAAAAGTGTTTTTCCACTCTCCAAAAGCTGAACCAAACAGGCACTTAAACTAAAATATTGCACATTTTGAGTTTACTACTTGTTAGTCAATGTGCCAACTCCTGTTGCTACGGACATATTACTACTTGTCATGACGAATCATCAGCGAGTGGCGAGACATATTGCTACGAACAGGGGCGGATTTAGAAATTTTTTGAGTAGGGGCAAAATTTTAATAGAAATAAATTTTTTTTAAGTGGGGGCAAATTTTATTTTATTGAATAAAAAAATTTAAAATAATAATAATTATTATATATATATCTGAAAAAATTGGGGGCAGTGGGGGCAAGTGCCCCCAATGTGCATCCGCCCCTAGCTACGGACAATAGCTGTCACATCTGCGGGCAGGAAGAGACCATCATCCATGTTTTACGAGACTGCCAGCAAGTGCAAACTTTTTGGAGACGATTTCCTGGGGAGATAGTCAATAGGGTTTTTTCCACCAGGAGGAGGAGGAATGGGTTTTTACCAGTCTTAGGAAGCATTCCCCAGTACTACTACAAGGGGACTAGTCTACTATTTTTAGAGTCGTTTGTTGGATGCTTTAGCAGTGGCGCAACAAAAGTCTTTTCGAAGAAGCTTTCGTTTGGTCGGCAGAAGGAATGAACGCAGTTATGGCGTACGTGGAATGGGTAGTTCGAGCCAGAGATGTTGAACGATGTGTGTTTTTGCACCAGGGCATTGGGGAGGGCAGTCAAGTGAGCTGGTCGAAACCGCCGACAGACTGGATCAAGCTCAACACTGATGGAGCATTTAATCCGGGATTGCGACTCGCTACTGCGGGTGGCCTTATTCAGAACAATCAAGGCCAATGGGGCAGAGGCTTCATCCAGCATATTGGGAGCAGCTCGGCTTTCACAGCTAAACTCTGGGATGTCCACTCAGGCCTCACACTGGCCTGGTCCCTTAAGTATCGCAGCGTCATTTTAGAAGTGGACACACTCGAAGTCATTAATTTGCTCTCTTCACCTACTACTAAGTCTGATACTGATCAATTTTTGCTGACAGGTACCCGAGGTTTACTACAACGCGAGTGGGAGGTACTTATCCAACACGTCCACCTGGAGGGTAACCAACGCGCTGATACGCTGGCAACCGTAGCAGTCAAGACAAGCCCAGACATACATTTCCTTTTGGAGCCTCAACTGGCAACTCCTTCAAAGAGACCAGCAAGGCGCTAAGTACCGCAGATCTCTGCGAAATTTAGTGTAATAGCGTGTAGTTTTTTTTCTCTTGTAACAAAAAAAATGTGCCAACTCGTAGCAATCTTTTGAGCTTTTGGAACACATGAAACTTGAGAGGCTTAATGAATATGTCAGCAACCTATTTTTCATTCTTGCAATACTTCAAAATTGTTCTATCATTGTTGAGTTCCCTCAAAAAAATAGAACTTCTCATTAATATGCTTGCTTCTGTCATGTAGCACTGGATTTTTCAAGAGCTTAATTGATAACTGTTATTACAAAAGATTGTAGTAGTTCCTAGTTGTTTAGAGTGCAGCATCTTAAGAATTCTTTTTAGCCAAACAACTTGAAGCATACGTTGTAGCAATAGCAAATTCAGTGTCAGTACTTAACAAGGTGACTATTGGTTGCTTTTTGGATGACCATAAAATAGAGCATGTACCAAATATAAAAGATATTTACTTCTTCTGTCGTCTTAATCTCCTCCATAATCACTATCAATACATCCAAGGAAGTTGATTCCCTTTCTTGTAAAATATTCCAAAATCATGAGTTCCTTGCAAATAACGAAGGATTCTCTAAACTGCCAATATATGCATTTCTGTAAGATTCTGTATGTATCTCCTGATGAGGCTTACCAAATACATTATATCAAGTTTTGTTATAGTTAGATATATCAAATTGCTCACCATTTATTTTTAGAGAGTGTTGTCAACCTTCTTCCTTTTAAAGTCTCTGTATAATTTCAAGCCTAACTTAGTTAGAGTATTTGCAGGATTACAATCCTTTATCTACAAATTGTTCAAAATTTCTCCATCATATTTCTTTTGGGAAATAAAAATTCCATCACTTCAATGCCAAGAAAGTAGTGCATCATCTCAAGATCAAACATTTCAAACTCATTCATCGTGGACTCCTTAAACTCTTCAAATATGGCATCACAATTTCTAATAAAATTAGGTAATTAGTATATAAGAAAATTATCGGTTTTGTTAAGTCTTCAAGTGGGTTGAAAAAATTTAATCAACTAAAAGCAAAATATCTGGTCTTGCAACCATTTCATATACCAAAATAGCACATAATTAAAGCATATGAACCATTATACCTAGAAGTTGGTCTCCAAACCAAATAAAAGGTCTCACGACTAGGTCTCCTTGCTCATGGCTGTGTCTCCTTTGCACCAAATGAGATGCACTTCAAGATATCCACCAAAGATAGATTAGAAAGTCCAATGATTCCCAAGGCTAGATGATACTTTAATAGCTTATCTTTAATCCTAGAAATCCCCAAAATAAAACATTTAAATGGTGATTGATTGATCAAAACTTGAGCTAAATGGCAAAGCTATTTGGGTCTTCTAAGAAGGATGAAGATAATTAGCTTGGAGGAAGACTAAAGAGAAAAGAAAAAGTTGAAACCGTGGGAGAGAAGAGAAGAAATTGACAATAGTTGGAAACCAAAGCAAAATCCAAAAATATACATTCCTTTTGGACAAATTAGGGTTAATTTAAAGCCTATTTAATTGTCCAAAAAGCCATTGTATAAATAAAGCCAAGAAACAAAGTGAAAAGGGTAACTTAGTCATAAGGTTTTAAATACATCTTTATGTTGATTTCATACACAGCTCATGTTCTTACAAGGTTGGCTATGTGAATTTTTCATTTAAAAAACCACTTTGTCATTTATCTCATGTTTCAAAATAATTTAAACATTTGACCCATTTGTCACATAACTATACCATATAATAATATGTATTATTTTGTTGAGCAATAAATTTATATGACAGGTTACACATATCAAACAAATTTATCTAGGATTAAATTTGTTATCTAATAACATTTGTTCTAATACCATATGACGATAAAATAATTTTAACACTTAAAATTAACTTCATCGTTATATTCATATCTCCATATGATATACTAGAATAATTTTCTTTTTTCTCATCAAATCAATTCCGGTATGACCCATTGGAATCTATGTCATGTTGACAAAAGAATTAAAAACCATTTTAATTCTACACATCATAAGTGGTATCTAGCAAAAAACATTATAATTACGCAAATGACATAGATGATAAGTATCGTACACAAATCATGATCCCGAAGCAATAATTTTCTGTGTCAATTCTCTTGTCTCATAATATCTTGAATAAATGCAAGCTTGGAATATGTCATTCTTGCCAATTTATTCTTTCTTGATTTCCAAAGTAATTCGTAAATATGATTAACTCCTTAATCATATTGCATCCATGCAATATTACTTTATTAAGTGCCTATAGACATTATTGCTTATATCATATACAAGGGACAACATTATTTTTTATGAACATTTATCCTCTACATAAGTCATGCATACTATGGCATTATCTGTATAGTTACATGTTACAATTAGCATTGGACAATGCTAATAAATACACATTTCTCGTGTAAGAAAATGAGCATCTCATACTATAGAATTCAAGACACGTATGAAACATTAGTGACATAAGCACAATCCTAATAATGTTTCATTTAGGGTATATCAAATACTATAATCTTCATTATGTATCTGTGTGATTAAACCGATAACTCCTTATCGAATGGCTTATAGAACATCACCATCATTTAATCCACACACTAATCTTTTAGTTGTTAATTAATATTCCATATTAATTACCAAGATTAGCGATATTTCAGAGTAAACTAATCTTTTAGTGGTCAATTAATATTCCATGTTAATTACCAAGATTAGCGACATTTTAGAGTAATCATTATTTTCATTACAGAGTTATACAATCCGAGTCCTCAACTTGAATGATCCAAAAAATAATGAAAACTTTTAGAAAAAAATGATATAAACCATCCAATTTATAAACATAACTGTTAGAATACAACCATCTAATGATTGGCTTCTAGATCATAACACTAACAATCTCCCACTTAAACTAGAGTCAATCCAAATACATCTCTATGCATCAAATCTCTAAACAAGTGTAGCCTCGTAAACAAAATACTTCTTTATATATAAAGAAAAGTATACTCAAAGCCAATCTCCAACATATCTAATACCCATTAATGCAGTGTGAACTATGTGTTTGGATTGAGAAAGAGGTTTTGACCTTATCAACTATGCAAACCTTTACATCACCCCTCTCTACGACCTCTCATATGAGGTGATATCATCGTAAAACATGCTTGGACCTTTGGTGTGACCTAGATTCCTTCGTCTGAGGAATAGCTCCATTGTTATCATAATAGAGCTCAATTGGTCCAGCGACACTAGTAACTACATCAAGTTCAAAGATGAACTTCTTAATCCAACATCCCTCTTTGGCTGCTTCGGAAGCAGCTATGTATTCAGCTTCGGTGGTGGAATCAGTTGTGGTTTTTTGTTTGGAACTTTTCCAGCTCACTGCTCCTCTATTGAGGATGAACATATACCCCAATTGCAATCTCATATCATCACAATTGGTTTGGAAACTAGCATCGGTGTGACCCCTTACAATAAGCTCAAAATCCCTGTTATAGACAAGGAACATATCCTTATACCTTTTCAAGTACTTAAGGATATTCTTGACTGTAGTCCAATGTGTTAAGCCTAGAGTAGCCTAATATCTGCTAATCATACTCAGAGCGTATAATACATTAAGGCAAGTGCATATCATACGTACATGATAGAGCCAATCGTCGAAGCGTTAGAACTCTACTCATCACATCTAGCTCACTAGGTGTGGAAGGACACTGGTTCTTACTGAGATGGATACCCTGAGACGTAGGCAAGAAACCTTTCTTGGCATCTTGCATGTTGAACCTCTTCAACACTTTGTCAATATATGTACTCTGACTCAATCCAATGAGCCTTTTAGATCTATCTCTATAGTTCTTAATGGCCAAGATATAGGCAACCCTTCATTGAGAATACCATTATCAATGAGGATTTGACGAACTCCAACAAAGGAATGTCATTCCCGATGAGAAGCATGTCATCCACATATAACACCAGGAAGACTATTGCATTCCCACTAATCCTTTGGTACATACAAGGTTCTTCTTTGCATTTAACAAAATCCAAGCTTTTTTATTTCTTTGTCAAAGCACTTGTTCAAACTCCATGATGCTTGCTTCATTCCATAAATGGATCTTTGAAGCTTGCACAATTTCTTAGCAACTTTTGGATCCACAAAACCTTCTGGTTGTGTCATATACACATCCTCTTCTAAATCCCCATTTAGAAGGTAGTTTTGACATCCATTTGTCATATTTCATAATCATGAAAAGTGGCAATTGCTAGAAGGATCCGGATTGACTTAAATATAGCCACAGGTAAGAACGTCTCGTCATAATCAACTCCTTGAATCTGTTTGAAACCTTTCGTAACAAGTCGTGTTTTGTAAGTAGTCAAATCTCCATCTATGTTTGTCTTCCTTTTGAAAATCCATTTGTTTTCAATGAGTTTTACCCTAATAGGAAGATCGACCAAATTCCAAACCTGGTTGTCATACATGGATTGTATCTCGGATTTCATGGATCCAAGTCATTCATCGGAGTTTGGCTTTTCCATTGCTTCCTTATAGGTCAATGGATCTTCGGTGTCTAACACCGTCACCTTGTGTAGTCCCAATACCTCTCAGGTGCACAGATTACCCTAGTTGATCTTCGCAGCGGAGTTACTTTTTGTTGACCTTCCTCCACAACTCATTGTGGCCAAAGTTTAATTTCGAGTTGTGCCAATTTAGTTGGAGGTTGGTCATGAGCCTCTTCCGCAACTACTTATAGAGTTGGTTGTACTTGACTCCTACTAACATAAGCATCTAGGAGTGAGTCAACATAGCTCCCACAAACCCCGTTATCTTGTAGTGTTTCCTGAATTTCTTCAAACCTAACATTACTCCCACTACTTCCTCTTGAGAGAAACTCTTTTTCTAAGAACACACCATGTTGAGCAACAAATACTTTGTTCTCTGTAGTATCCTTTAATTTCCTTAAGATACCCTACAAATAAGCATTTGTGTGATTTAGGGCCAAGCTTGTCAGACGTTAAACATTTGACATATGTCTCGCAACCCCAAATCTTTAGAAAAGACATGCTAGGCACTTTGCCAAACCATATCTAATATAATGTCCTTTCTACAGACTTTGATGGAACCCTGTTTAGTACAAATGTAGCAGTTTCAAGCGCATATTCCCAAAATGATATTGAAAGTTCAGTTTGACTAATCATAGATCAAACCATGTCTAACAAAGTTCGATTTCGCCTCTCAGAAACACCATTCAATTGTGGCGTTCCAAGAAGGGCGAGTTGTGAGACGATCCCACACTCTCTAAGATAAACACCAAACTCATGACTCAGGTATTCACCTCCACAATCTAATCGCAAGACTATAATCTTCTTGTCGAGTTGGTTCTCAACTTCATTCTTGAATTTCTTGAACTTCTCAAAAGATTCAGACTTATGTCTCGTTAAATAGACATAACAATATCTACTGAAGTCATTAGTAAATGTGATGAAGTACTGAAAACAACCTCGGGCATTGATACTCATTGGTCCACATACATCACTATGTATTAGACCCAATAAGTCACTTACCCTCTCACCTTTCTTGGTGAAGGATATGTTGGTCATTTTGCCAAGTAGACAAGATTGCATGTCCCAATCGATTCCAAATCGAATTGACTAAGAAGTCCTACTTCTTACAATTTCTTAATGCGCTTATCATTTATATGACCTAGGAGACAATGTCATATGAGAGCAGTACTTTCAAGACAAGTGTTGAGTCTTTTGTTATTAACACTAAGGATTTGTTTATCCATCTCAAGCAAGTATAGATCATTCTTAACATAAGAAGATCTATAAAACGAACCATCTTTATAAATTGAACAAGATCCATTTGAGATGGTAAAGGAGAAACCATCATTGTCCAAAAGAGAAATGGAGATAATGTTTCGAGAGATGGATGGAACAAAATATACATATTTAAGTTCCATTACAAGCCAACTAGAAAAATGCAATTCAACGCACCCAATAGCAATGGCTGCAACACTTGCACCATTCCTAATGCACAGTTGCACTTCACCCTTTCCAAGCATCTTCCTATCCTTTAGTGCCTGTATATTTGAACAAAAATGAGCTCAAGATCCGGTATCTAATACCCAATCACAAATAGAGGTAGCAAGGTTAATCTCAATAACATATATACCTAAAGAAAAAGATGGAATCTTTCCACTCTTCAAGTTCTTGAGGTATTTGTGACAATTCCTCTTCCAATGTCCTTTGCCTTTACAATAAAAGAATTCAGCATCAAAAGGGGTTCTGGCCTTGGGAGTGCGTGAAGTCACCACTTAAGCCTTCCCTTTGCCATCTTTGCCCTTTTTTTTTATTTTGTGCTTGTTCTTGCCTTTCTTTATCTTCTTCCCTCCCTCCTGAATTGCCAAGACATGAGAAACTCCTTTCTTCATGCCCTACTCAGCAGTTTTAAGCATCCCATGGAGTTCCTCTAAACTCTTCTCCATCCTATGCATATTGTAATTCATGATGAACGACGAATAGCATGGAGGCAAAGAGTTAAGGACAATGTTAGTGGACAACCTTGGATCCAACGGGAGATCGAACCTATCCAACTGCTCCACGAGACTTATTACCTTGAGCATGTGAGCATTGATAAAGTACTCTCTGGCATTTTAACGACCAAAAGAGACTTGGTTATGTTATACCTTTTAACACATGTTTGCTTAAGAAACATTTTCTTGAGTTGCTCCATGACATAGTATGATGTGTTTAGCTAGAATTGCTTTTGTAATTCGGGTGGCAACGTCGCTACTATGAGGCATTGTACATCAACCTCATCGTATGAGTGCTTGTTCTACGCGTCGACCAATTCCTTAATGGCTCCTGCAAAGGGTGGTTCAAGAAGAGCAGAACTCAAGATGTATTCCTTTCGCTCCTGCCTAAGAACAATTCTCAAGTTTCAGTGCCAATCCATAAAATTTGAACATTAGGGTTCAATTTGTCCTTATCTAATATAGAACGCAAAGAGAGAGATTGATTTGACATTATCTACAACGTTAAAAAAAAGTTTGAGTTAAGTTCATGTAAATATTTTATTTATAAAATAAAACATCCACTTCAACTTTTAAATTTAGTCCTTTTTGTAGTAGGTCCAAGATCCCTATCTTTACCAAGAACAAGCCAGCAACGCATGAAACTTGAAATTAGTTATTTTAGGTAAGTAACTCTTTGCTAATCACATCATATGTGACTCTTAAATTGTCAACATCTAATGTTAACAAAAACTTTTCCCTAAGGCCCAAAACTATTTTGGTTCCTTATCAAGTAAACCTCGCTTTATTTGGTTTGGCATGTCTGACATTTCCTATGACTCCTAAAGATAGAAAGTGACAGCCATTGAGCAGGTCTTGTCATCTAATGATTGATAATTTGACGTGGATAAAGTAGGGAGGGAAAATGACCTAATATTATGTGGGACATTTCTTTAAAAAAAATAAGGGGGGATCAAATTGTCACACAATTTGTTAATCATATTAATTACAATTTTGAATTATTCCATATAACTCAATAAATTGTTAATCCCTATTTTAGAGTTTATTTATGGCAGTCATGTTAATAAACGTTCATAGCTAGCCTATGACATTCATAGCATCGCAAATGATATCAAACATATGTTGCGAGTTTTGTATAGCCCTTTTGGAAAATTTTCCCGCATCTTCCAAAGTAAAACTATTTTAAAAATGAAATAAATATTACATTTTTTAATCCCCATTCCAAATGTAATAGGCATGCAAATCTCAAAAGAATGAATTACATTAAAAGCAAGTTAACATACTTGCTTATTTAATTAATCTAATTAATTAACTTTAAGAGGCACCTAAGGCCACATTACATTCATTTGAAAGGAAGCAATACAACATATATGGCATTGATGTCTTGGCCATACAAAACTCACTTTCATCCCTACAAAACAAGTTAGTGCCAAAACAAAACAACATTTGTATTTTCCTATATAAACAATTCATTCATTATTAACGATTAAAACAATTGCAAATATGCAGCCCAAAAAGAATACATATCATAATATATATTCCATTGGACATTTAAAAAAATTATAATATTTAAACATGACAATTTCTCACAAAAATTCCATGTCATAAAAGTTAGAAGCAAATTTTGTCAATTAAGTTCATTAATAAATCCGAAAATAAACTAGATATTGGAAAGGCTTATAAAAATTAATCTATCACATAGACTTTATCTTTATAACCTAAATAGCAATAATATTAACTTGGTTTAGGAATATCCTAAAAAAATTGGATGAAAAACATGCACCCAAGTGTAAACTAAAATGTTGGAAAAAAATTTCAATCCTTGAAATTCCTTGCTTTCAATTAATTGTAATAATTAAAACTAATTGTTCTCAAGTCATAAAACACAATCAAATCAGTGTTTGAAACCTAGAAAAGCACCAAATCATTTATAGGAAAAAAATTTTAAAATCAGATTTATTAATACACAAAATAACTAACCTTCAAGACAAGCAATCAATTAACCAACTTATCATGTAAAACCTTGCACTAAATCAGTCCAAAAATGGTCACAAAATAGAGCTTATTCTCTAATACCATAGTCGGTTTTGTTAAGTATTCAAGTGGGTTAAAAAAATTTATTAATCAACTAGAAGCAAAAGATCTTGTCTTGCAACCATTTAATTAAAGCATATAAACCATTATACCCAGAAGTTGGCCTCCAAACCAAATAAAACGTCTCACGACAATGTCTCCTTCCTCAAGGCTATGTCTCCTTACTCACGGTTGTGTCTTCTTTGCACCAAATGAGATGCACTCCAAGATATCCAAGGTAGATTAGAGGATAGATGGTACTTCAATTGTAACATCCCATCACCAATGGGAAAGGTAGAATAGTAATTTTGAGTGGTCAATGGGCGTTTAGAAATGCCTTTACATATTCATGCATAATATAGCATCTGCATACATGTGAATAGTAAATTTTGCACATGAAAAATGACTGTACATGCATTCATAACATTTCCTGGTATATTTG